>JAOYMZ010089163.1:0-10918 GCA_025802335.1 Pinguicula primuliflora
CAATCATATGATAAAACTCAATAAACTTAGCCACGACATCTGATTTGTTCTTCAAGAAATATATCCAAGTCATTCGGATGCAATCATCAATAAACAAAAAAATACTTTAATCAAGAACCTCCAATAACGGGGGCAGGTCCCCAAACATCCGAATGAATAATATTAAAAGGTTTTTCAGCACGAGAACGACAAGGCATAAATGACGCCCGATGGGCTTTAGCACGTAAACATGAATCACATGAGATAGGAAAATCAGATAAATGCAAGAAAAATTTCTTTAAGTAGCTGTCAGAGGGATGACCTAATCGCTGGTGCCACAACCAGCTTTTCTGTGATGTCTTACTACGGATGGAGAGAGTCTTGGAAGGGGAAACAACTTCATCCACGTAATACAATCCAGCCCGTTCAGTGTCATGCCCAAGGATCTCCTTCGTCTGAATATCCTGCAACACACAAAACGACGGGTACATTAATACGGCATAGTTCAATTCCTTTGTCACATGGCTGATGGTTTGGTTTGGTTTGGTTTTATTGTTTGAATATGTTGATACTCCTGAAGAGTTAACAAACACCGTGATTTCTTTGAAAGAATGTTTCGAATGAAAGACTGACAGATGATGTTCACGTCTTTCGATGAAATATTTGGCAAATAGAATATTTGCATCAATGGACTTATATATCGAAAGTGCATAAATGTGTTTATATGCGCAAGACGCATCTTTAAAGAAAATATCTTTATACTTCTTGTGTAAAATTATTCATTCTGATATTGAGAATTACTTATTTTTGAGGTACATTGTATGAGTTAGTTGATATATGTCTTTATCGTACTTTTGTTTAGAGGATTATTTATTGGCAAGATAAAATTTTTCTCAATTGAAACGTCTTGGAATGAAATGAAATATCACTTTTTGATATCTATGGGAAATAATGTGATATAAGCTTGCATTATTAAGGATGCATGACTTTGTTGACAAACTCAATTTCAAGTATAGACTTTATCAAGTTATTAGGTAAATCATGAACATATTTGGTTATGAGTTATAAATTAACTCATCATTAATATGTATATTTTGAAGATGAGGAAGAAAATTCTCAACTACATTAGGAAATTATTTTAGCTTATTGAATTGATTTGACGATTTAGAAGCTATGCGTCTTCACGTACTGCCTACTATATCTTTTGAAGTTTGATCCAGTCGATCAAAATGAGGCGTGCTAAATGATGAAATTATAAGGGAATAATCCGTGTTGTACTCTTTTCCTTCAGTAAGGTTTTTATCCAATGGATTTTACTTATGAAGGTTTTTAATTAAGCAACATCACGAAGGCGGATTAATGAGAATGATGCACTCTTTTTTCTTAACTAGATTTTTTCTCACAGGATTTTTCCTAGTAAAATTTTAACGAGGCATATTCTTAATACAATGGAATTTTCATGATCTTCAAAGACAAGAAATTGAGACATAATATTGGATTACGTTGTCTCATGGATATAAAAGATACAATCATCAGAGGGAGTAAATTTGCACTGTACTCTTTTCCTTCACTAAGGTTTTTCCCGTTAGGTTTTACTTAGGAAGGTTTTTAACGATGCAGCATATCAAAGGCGGATCAATAAGGTTTTTAACAAGGTATGGTACAAGCGACATTCAAGGGGAAGTATTATGAAATATATTGTGAATGTCTCTTGGTTTTCCATTACCCCATTACTCATTATTCAATATGCATTTGTGTAGAGTTTAATGTGACCTTACATCTTTGGTATGAAGCCTATAAATAGAGGCTAATGTATTGGTGTAAAGATAACACTTGAGATATGAATAAAACCTCCTCTTTGTATTCTTTCTACATTTCTTGCTTTTCATATATTCACACACTTATTTCACTTATTTTATAATCAGGAAGTAAAACTTACCAATCTCCGAAGGTGATATATTGAATGATACAACTAGTGAAGGTATAGAGCTTGAATTGGTTCAGCTTCAATACGTAGTTCATTAGTGTTCGAAATGATGGTCGCCTAGGCAGGATAATCGATCTCCACCCTGCCCAAATGCAGTTTAAGCACCAGCATGATGCCCATACCCAGCTTATATAAATGCCTAGGCAGCCGAAAATGAATGGCTGCCCTGAGCACACTAACAAGGCGGCCGAGGACAGCTGCCTAGACGATCACTGTGGCAGCATGCCGCGTTCTCCGTGGAACAGTTGTGTTCCCGTGAAGGGAATACAATTTTTTTAAATATATATATATTTTAAGAAAATATCCTGCAGTTGGCATTGCCTGCAGTTGTGTTCCCATATATATATTTTAAGTTTGTATCCAACAGTTGTGTTCTATAGGCATTAGCCAACACTTGTAAAAAATGTCATTCAAGAATTCAGTAAATGTTCTACAAGAATTCAAGGTATTGAATCATTCAAGAATACAAAAAACATTCAAGAATTCAGTAAATTTTATACATTGTTGGATACCAAAAAATTCCAAACACATCCTCATACAACAATAGAGGACGATTCCCCGGCCATCTAATATCTGCCGGCATCGTCGCTCCGGTCGACAACAAACATAGCATTCCGTAAATCTTCCACAAATTCTTGCTTCATTGTCTTATTGCAGAGAAAAAATGATTTTGAGTAAAAGGAAAGACAAAATTAAAAAGGAATCAAAAAGATAAGTGAGCCCAACCTTGATCTGCAGGCCTCTCCATTTTAACTGCTGTACTCAGTTTATACAAATATGGGACGGATTCTTCTTCATCAACCTCAGTATCTTTCCACAGTACCTGTCCTAACCGTTCCAGAACGATCCAACAGGGCCTGTGAGGGAATATCATCGTTGTTTTCGTAGGAAGAAATATCATCTTTGGATGCAGTGCTACAGGGAGCTGATTCTTTTGGATCAAAGAAGAGGCAAACCACTGCACAATCATCAACTTTTGCAGTCGGATACTTGGACCTCCAAGCCCTGACTGCTGAATCTACTAAGGTTCGAGCTGCATACGACCGGGTCGGGGAAGAACCCACAATTTGTACAACTTCATCGTTTGATAGTACATCCCAAATCTAATGAGAAAATGAAAAGGATATCAAACACCAAGAACTGAAAACGTACACAGCATATGGCGGGAAATACGATTTTCATACCCCATCTGTTGCTAAGACCACAAACTCGTCTTTATCAGTGATGCGTCTATAGAAGATCTCAGGCACAGAGATGAGGCCAAATTCTTTGAGACAGAAATCACCAAATGCACGTGACATAGCAAGTCCCGGAGAATCGTACTTCGGCAACCACACTCTTGCAACATCTGGTTCGTCCTTGAGGGAAAAAACACGACCTTTACACTTACGGATTCTCTCTTTTTCCGCTGTCAGATTAAAACACGGTAAGTAAGCGAAGAAGTTGCCAAGAAATATTAATAACTTGATTTTATACACTAAACACCACATATGTAGGTAAGACTGTTTTTACGGAGAATTATATCAGCAAGTTTTCTCCATTATTTTGGACACAAGACACCACCTCCACCACCACACGCACAACACCCCAGAACCACCCCCTATTGATTTTGTTGCAATTATGTAAAAAAATTGGCAGCCAGATGTACCTGGAATATCAGGTTTCAGATCCACAGTCAACTGAACTGCCAAAAGTGAATTATTCTCATCTCTAGTGCCCAATACAGCTCTGGAATCCCCAATGTTTGCGATTACGAGATTTTCACCCTACAGAAGATAATCAAGATATTAGAACGGATAATCACAAAACCATGTACCTCTCACGGATAAATTGCATTACCTGTTTCACGAGAGTCACTGCTGTTGTTCCACTGCAGAAGCAGTCAATGTTTGCATACATTTTCAACTCTCTGTCCATGACCTTAGAAGCCTTAAGAAAAGACTCTTTCAATGTCCGAAAGAAGTCAGAAGTTTTTCCAGTTTCTTCAACATCAATGGAAGCTCTAGCTTCCATATCAGTAGATAAAAATGAAGTACTTAATGCGGGGCTTAAGCAGTTTTCTGTACGGACTTCATCACTTTTTGCATTAATTTCCCAGTGTGCATTCAATTTCAGAGGAAGAGAATCTCTTACTCGCTTTGCAACCATATGACCATAAGGACCATGGCCATCAAAAACCCCACAGAAGACGGTATCTGCCCTCGAACCGAAGTTCTATACATTTGAAATCAGTAGAATGAGTTAATTACAGCTTCATTCTTCACAGAAATATTAACAGCGAAATTTATGCTAGGTCCAAAGAAATATGTTTATTCACAGTAACCGCCGAGAGAATAGCATATGAAACTATGAAAGTAAGAATGTATATCTTCATGGGGTAAAAGGAAATCTAAGCAGCACCAAAGGCCATATTCATAGGGTAAAAGGAAATCTAAGCAGCACAAAAGGCCATTATGTTGAACCTCTGAAAGATAATAGGATGTAAGGTGATTAGCTTCGCGCTCTTCCAGGCCCATTTTTAGACTATATTAAACATCCAAGATGAGCAAAAAAAAGAGCTGACCTCCCAAACAAGCATGGCATCCTGATTAATTCCTTTCCTTCCTTGCTGGGTAAATAGTGAGGCAATTTCACTTGAACCATTCAAGAACATCCGCTCAGGAGCCCCGTGCAACTCTTCTTCCCTCCTATGATCAGTGGATAAAGTCCGAGCTCCCACTCTCCTTCTCGATCCTTTTTTCTTCTTAACCCCCACTGGCGAATCAGGCTGACACCTGCTTTCAAAAGACAAGCAGGACCCCATCCCTAGGGCCCTGATAATATTCAGCAGGCACTCCAGGACAGCCAGCCAGTAACGCCAACTATTTTCGGTAGAGGAATCCGTCGCAGAAGGCGCAATACAAACACCAAAAAAATTGCTTAGATTAAAGTACCCTGGGGATGGGGTCAGCACGATGAATTGGACTACCGAAGAACAAATAAAATCACTCAACTAGCATTTCACAGAAGCCATCAACAACTCACCCTACTATCATTCTTCAATTATCAACAAGTAATACGACCCCTCGATTGAACAGACGTCCCTTCTCATCACAATAATTTGCATACACAAGCTTCCAACCTGTAATATATGAACTATCCACAATCTTATCCTCGAAAGGGCTAAATAAAGCAATATAAATATCTCCAACTGTCAAACCTCCTGATACTTAGTTCGCCCCTTATCCTTTTCCGTCCCACAGCAATACATTTAATTATGGTATTCTAGAAATCTAATTAATACAGAGCTGAAATGTAAGATCGACGAAAATGATCAGTGAACTAAATTCCTCTGGGATGAGAAAACCTAGCGATAAAATCAATCCGAGCGGAAGATGAGTAACAACTCAAGAAACCCACTTGGCATCGGTATCCTTTAGCCGGGATTATCCAATCACAATTCACACCAATAAATTATTGCTGCCCAGAAGGTCAAACACAAAACGCTAGTTACCTCCCTCAACTCCAAGATTCAGTGGACAAACCAACCGAACCCGAATTCAGCAGCGACCCATTTTCCACTCTCTGACGTGTATCATTACAGAACAAACATGTTGGATGATTCGCTGAAACAGGAACCAAACGAGGAGGTTTCCCAAGAAACAATAACGTTTATAGAGAGAGAGAAGGCGAGATATCAAAAAGCAATGGCTACCTGCGAGGAAAGAGAATTGGGATCGCAATTCAACGGGAGCGGAGCAGAGCAACCGTGAAAACGACAGAGATAACAAAGGACTTTTTATCTGAAATTCAGATTAGGCGAATATAAGAATAACCTAAAAACAAGGAAACAGATAAAATTCCATGAACGAAAATGGGAAGCACACACCAAAGCACCTTAATTTAATTTTATAAACTACCTTTTGTAGGTAAGTTAATTTAATATGTGTCCGTATCCATGTCTAAAGCTAAAGTTAAGTATACCCATAAATAAGTATTCGGTAGAGTTTCGTATGGTCAATCTCTTTGTGTGTACAATTTTTTCGTAGCACAATTCGTTTTCGAAATTGATCGCATTATTGGAAAGCTTATAGATTGTAAATGAAAATCCTCATACTTTTTTTCGGTTTCCGGCGACGAAGTCGTCGGAAATTTCTAAAACCCTATTTATGACTACTTAACCCAAGAGGAAAATGTAAAATTAAATTAAACGGTGATAACGTCGTCGAAACTGGATCAAAGCATGTGGATTTTCATCTACAATATATAAACCTTCCAATGGTGCGATCAATTTCGAAAACGGATGGTGCTACGAAAAAACTGTCCACACCAAGCTGACCATACGAAGCTGGTTCTTCACATAAAATTATATATAAATAAAAAAATTAAAAATATATTAAGTTATTTAAAAAAAATAGTTATTTATCAAAAAATTGATTAAGCTATTTCATCATTGAAATTTAAATGAACCATCGGTTTTTCATATAATCCACTCTATTGGTAAATATCCACTTCTCCATCCAATATGCCATTTTATTGAAGTACCTACAGCGTTTGAGAAAGCGCTATGTGGATCCTGGGTGACCAGAGATCGTTCAGCGCTTAAGCGACCAAGTCGCCCGCCTAAGCGGGCTTTTAAGCGGCCTAAACGATAATTCGGACAAGGCGAAGGACAACATACTAGCACTTAGGCGGTGCCTAAGCGGTTTAGGCGACCTACTTCTCGTACAGAGAGTACCTGCAATGAGCGTATATTGTACCCACATCATTTACGTCTGATTTATGACTCCTTTTCTATATTGTCAGCTTATTCTGTTGAGTTGAATTTATTTTTCATCATTAAAAAATCGACTTATTTTTAGAAACATGAACAACCATGACCACATTTTTTATTTCAACAGCCGAAATGATGGAAAATAAGTTATGCGCAACACCCGTGCACATACATTGATCAAGTTATGCTTCCAACTTCTCTGGAGCCACCGTCGGTGCTGGACCCTCCACATTCCCCAGCTCGTTCTCAACCCTGGACGAGGGTGGAAAGACGCAGAGCAGCAGAGGACAGCAGGGCTACCAGGAAACTATCTCCCGCTATCGAATGGATTCGAAACAACTCGGAATCCATCTATGTATCCAACCTCCCTCCTCCTGGACGATACAAGAGATTTGGAGCTTCTTTAAAAAGTATGCTCTACTTCGAGATGTCCACACTCCACCGAGAATGATCATGGAAGGAAGAAGGTACGGCTTCATCCGATATGTTAAAGGAACCAACATCAAAGAGCTACTTGGAAGACTGAAGGGAGCCAGAATTGGGACAGGCACCCTCTATGCTGATATTGCCAGAAAGCCATGAGAAAAGCAGAGGCCAAGAGTCCCTATCCAGCAATCTCAACGAAATGCTCACATAACGAGTCCAGCAACAACCTCTACACAAGCTCCAGGTTTTACATTCAAATACTCGCCAAACCCTGAGAATCTTACTTGGCTGGAGACCTGTTTGGTAGGATCTCCCACACAATTCATGGCTACAAACTCAATGAAGCAGATTCTGAGGGCACACTCCTACCCATACTACCGTTCGACTGGAGGGGGGTGAATTGCTAATTAAATTAACATCCCCAGAAGGCAAGCTTCGCCCGCTCAGCGACGAGGTAACAACAAAATCACTGTACCTCACTAATCTGCACCCCTGGAAACTCCTAAATGGGAGGCTAGTTAGACAACTTGGGTGAGAATTCAAGGCACTCCACTCTATTGTTGGGACGAATCATTCTTTGTCGGGTTGGTAACAAACTGGGGCACGGTAGTCAAGGTCGATGATCAAAACCGAGATAGGAAGGAGATGCGCTATGGCAGGGTGTTGCTGCTTATACCATCAGCCAGTAGAATCCACACCAGTGTGTTGGTCGACACGGGAGAGGAGACATTTGAAATTCTGCTTAAAGAGGAGCACAGAGACGACACCTAGCAAAAGAAATAGAGAGTGGTCGAAATGGTTAATTACAATACGAAATGGCCGGAACTGCTGCAACCTGTGGAAAGAACAAGTGCTGCAAACACTGTTCAAAAGTGCACCCAGAATTTCATACCAATGGACGAAGACATTAACCCCTCAAATCCAGAAGCTCAAGAAAAAACAAATCCGACCCTTTGCACAATGGACTTACCGGAACTGGGCAGAAACACATAAGAATCTCAACAGACTCCGGCAGATGGTCCAAATCCGTGCCGCTCTGATTCTCAAGATGACTTTATGGCAGCAATTAAGCTGGGAGAAGCCCAAATTCAGCTAGGTCCAACTTGTCGCATGCGGGCGGAGTAAGTGCGGACATCGTGAATTGCACCACCACGACTGCGAGTAAAGATGCGGAGGTAGGAACGGAGCGGCACACGGAGAATTTATTGGAGGCGAAACTCATGGAGGTCGATTACGGGAACGCACGCAGTACACCGGTAGGAGGAGAAACCCCTGTGATCCAATTTGTTGATTCTCTCCCAGAGCCAAATGACGAAGAACCAGCCTAGATAGCCACTGAATCTGGGCTTCGGGCCTCTACAATTGGACTTCAAGAAGTCACGGGCCCGTATGTCTTTACAACGGAAGGAGGGAAACCCAGTGTTTTCGAAGACCTAAAACGAGGCCCTACAGACAGAACAATCACTAGAAACCCGGTGAAGCACTCCTTTTTTGTGTCTATTGACACAAACGAGACATATCAAGCCCACAGGTTGCGGAAAAGTAAGGAAAAAGATGCCCGCATTACAAGAGCGGATAAACTAAAACACAAAAGGGCCCAATTGCAGCCACACCAACTTCAGGAGGCCGAGAAGATAAGACTGGAGCTATTTGACAAAGAGCACGCAGACATAATAACTGACTTTAAGATGCCCATACAGATGAAATGGTACAAGCAAGCCCGGGCAGAAGTACTACAATCGAATCTGCCTCATCTCGAAGAATTAGAACATAACTTAGACGAATGGGAGTGAGGCCCATAGATACGGTGACGTGGGGCATGGCCCACGAAATACGCTGTAACATGTAATTTTTTTGAGAAATACAAAAACAAAAAAACTTACTTACAAAAAAAAACAGCCGAAATGATGTACCGTTGACAGTATTGAAAGTTGAAACAAGAGCTGCTATATGGACGAAAATAAGGTAAAAAATCATAAGAAAAACTGATGCCATATATAATTGGACACTAAATTTTCAGCACTTTTGGATAGGTCAGTCACCACCTGAATTTCTTATGATTTTGGTAGATTAGTTTTCGTTCGGTAAAGTATTTTCCATTGAAACACATCACATTTTTGCATAGTAGTCTTCCTCTACTTCAAACGAAATTTTGCGTTTTTACTATCTTCACTTTTCTCTTTTCCCTTTCCTACCTCTAAACACTCAGTACTGCGATATCACAACTAACCGGTGAATACATACCAGTAAACTACCAGTAAACTCATTGAGCTTGCTGGTATACAGTACACTACATGCCTGTCTTCAAGATATCAAAGCATGAAGACTACTCTATTATCAGGTCAAAGTATATGAAGCATGAGGGCAGAGGAATAGACTACTCTCTATCTCTATGGACAATTCCAGATGGAGTATCAAAAATCTGGTCTGATATATGGAACAAAACAGTGTCTTAAAACTGGTTTCATGACAACTTGAAGTACAAACTGCCAAATGGAATGCAAGGCTCTTTCTGGACAACAAATTGGACAAATGAGGGTTGTCTTGCGGCGAGGTTCTTCGATCTGTATAAAGTCCCAAACTGTAAAAACACTCTAGTTGGTGAAGTTATACCAGACTAGGATCTGCAAAACTCGTGGAAGCTGACATTCAGATGTATTGAAAATGAGAAACAAAATCTCTCATATTGATATCATAAACCAACAAACACAAGTATAAAAATAGAGGAATGGTGGGGGAACTCATAATCTTGGGCTCAAAGTTTTATCGAGGATACCCACATTCCTAATATATACAAAAAAACCTCTCAAATATGCACCCGCATAACCGAAACTCGCCATATGAGCTCGGTATACTCAGACCCGCCATATGGGCTCGATGTATAAATATGGGCTATGAGTCCCAATATCCAATATATATAAATATATAAAACAACAACAGACCCACCATATGGGATATCCAAAATATATATATATATAAAATACCAACAATGGTATCGGAGTCAGGTTTGCCATATGGGTCAGCTCAAATTCCGCTGCATAACCAAAAAGGGTGTGCAAGTCCGACGGGACATGCCTAGTCAGACTTGAGGGAGAGTGTTGAAAATGAGAAACAAAATCTCCCATACCGATATCATAAACCAACAAACACAAATATAAAAATAGAGGAATAGTGGGGGAACTCTTGTGACTTTTCGGAACTATTGTGCTCTTTCGAACTCTTGTGACTTTTCAAAATTCTTGTGACTTTCCAGAACACTTGTGACCTTTCGAACTCTTGTGATTCTTCGAAACTCTTAGGGTCTTATCTATAAATTAGGTCAATGAAGGAGTTTGAAAAACACGTTTTATAATTAGCAATCCACATATACTTTCCTTCTCTCGAGTTCTCTTTGAGCAAAGGTCCCAGGGGAGTCTTTCTCCAACCTCTGATCGCGAAGTGCTTGTGTGAAAGAGGTGGCTGTGGTAACCTTCGGGAGCAACCGACGTATTGACCATTAGCACCGTAGTGGCACCGCAGACGATCGATTGCACGGAGCTGCTGGACAAATCCAAGGTAGTGGTGAAGCCGGTGTTTTAAGTTGAGTTCTAAGCATTTTTTTCGATCAACCGTTCTCGAGCGGCTTGAGAATTCTGGCGCTGCACAAGGCGGTGCCACTGATGATCTTGAGCCAAACCCTGTTTGTCTGTCTATCGACATCTATGTCAAAGTCGGACCATGTCAGGAAACGATGCAACAGCTTCAACATGAATTGTACGGACACATCTGACGAT
>JAOYMZ010089174.1:0-10917 GCA_025802335.1 Pinguicula primuliflora
TACTCCCTTGGGAGATGACCTTTACTCATTAGTGAAGTTACTACTTGATGACCATGTATACTTGCATGCCACTCTAGGAAATCATCAGTGTCTCTCTTGCCTCTCGATGTGTTTGCTGCTCCCATCAACCGAAAGAAGAAACTGTTGAACATTTGCTCTCATTCAGTGAGGTTGCGCAGCAGGTCTGGGCTCATTATGAAAAAAAAATATCAAATGCTGGCTGCTGTGCCATCTTTGGAACCTCAAATTATACAATGGAGTTTCTCGCAGCATGGGGTTCTGGACCAGAACAGTCATAGGAGAATCCTCCCTCTTCTCCTTGTCTGGAATTTATGGAAAGCCCGATGCAAGGTGCATTTTGAAGGGGGGGCCATGTCATCTGCCTCTGTGATCGCTGCAGTGGATGATAATCTTCAAGACACCTGTAAAGCCTTCATATCTTCACACTTGGTGACTGCTGGATCGCCCAAGGCTCCTCTACGCCGCAGTTCAGCTCGCATTGCTAAGGCTGGTGGCAAAACCTTCTGTTATGCCAGTTTTCAAAGTGCCTCTCATACAGGGATTGGGGGCATTGCCAAGGGTGATTCTCAGGATCTGCTATATGCTTTTGCATCCAAGATACTAGCAAGGAAAACTGCATTGGAAAATTTGAAAATCTGCTTGATGAGGGTCAAGGACTTGCTGGGAACTCTCTTTATCATTCTCCCCGTGTCTCTCAGCTATCTGCTCTCGGAAAGGGGTGATTCCAAATGTCCTTGGACGGAATACATCACTTTACTGCGTATCAGGACCTTGCTCTCTTCCAACTGTAATCTCCTACTAGTCCCAGGGGATGACAAGCACCAGATTGCGGCCTTTTTGGCCAGATGGGGGTACTCACATGGTGACCATAATTTTTACACACAGGCTGATCTCCCTCCCCCTATTTACTCTATATTCCAGGATGAGTTGTTGATGGAGCATCAGGAATCACGGACTGAATGAAAACTAGTAGCCTCGCTGCTACTGGAAAATGAGATGCCACGGCTGCGAGCCAGATTCCACCGCGAATCACATTGCAGTCTTTGGATGCCACGAGATGACTGCTAATTACTAGCAATCATCTCCGGCAGAGGTACAATTCACAAGCTTTTTGTGTTGGAAAATATATTGGTGGCTGATCCATATAAACAAGTTGTTTGTCTAACTTCTTATCTAATTGTTGTGGCCGCTGTGGACGAGACGGATCTTCATGAAATGGCTGCAGAAATTCATAAACCAGGAGGGAATGCGGAGGTGAATCCAGAAGACTGCTGCTGATATGAGCCAAGTTGTATACTGCGGTGTCATTCCAGGATGCATCAGCAACATGCTCATTTAGGAAAAAGAGTACCGATCATATATTGAACGACCATATGCAGAAGAATCTTATAGTGGTGGTGAAGGATTCAGCTGATGCGTCAAGGGCAGGATCATATTTCATGCTAATCACTGCTCTACTTCTTGCCTCAATGACTTGGATGATGTGGCGAGCTCATTCCATCTCCCCCAGCTGGATTCTGGAAACAGGGAGGCCTCTTTTACACACTAATCCTATTCTTTTTCCGTGTACTGCTTGGTGTTGCGGTACTGGAAACTTGGGAGGTACTCTCTCTCTCAACACAAACAAGCTACGGTGGCATCAAAAAGATCCGGACTTGGTAGCATCAACGCACTAAAAACACCTATCAGCCTGGACTCAACAGCAAAAGGATGTCAAAACCAATAATTTTGAAGTGATCTTGATTGTAAAAAAAAGAAAAACAGACAGAACGCCCATGAAAAAAACAAGGAAGTTTCCTAAATGCATCTCATCACATACAATGCAAGAGGAATGCGAGGGATTGGAAGAACAAGAAAATAAAAGAAATGTTGAGAAGGAACTAAATAGATTTTGCGGCTTTTCAAGAAACAAAAAAAGAAGCAGTAGATGAAAGTTTTATAAGAGAGTTATGGAACACAACGTACGTTGATTGGGCATACACTGGCTCATCAAGATACTCTGGAGGTCTACTATGTGTGTGGAACAAGAACCTTTGTGAGAGAAAGGAGATATGGAGCTGTGATGGCGCGCTAGCCATAACAGGAAGAATATAGGATGAACAAACACTATGTACTTTTGTGAATGTATATGGACCTGCAGAGAAAGAGGCAAAAGAGAAACTGTGGAACAACATTATTGCATTCTATGCTGTAAAGAAAGGACAAAAATGGTTAATAATGGTGACTTCAATGCTACACTGGACAGACACGAAAGAAGAGGAACTAACTCACAAACACATGAAAGAGAAGTCAAAAGTTTCACGAGATTTGTGGAAAAGATGGAGATATGTGACCAACCCATGACCAGACGAAGATTTACCTGGCATTTGACATCACTAAAGGCTATGAGCAGATTAGACAGGTTCCTCCCCAATGAAAAGTGGTTGCAAGGAGAAAACAAATGGACGCAAATTGGTTTAGATAAGGAGGAATCAGACCACATTCCGATGAAGCTGAGTTTAGAAATCACAAATTGGGGTCCAAAACCTGTTCAGCTCTTGGACAACTCGATGAAAAATGAAGAGTATAATAGTCTAATCACATAAAATTGGGGAAAGGAAGGAATTGTGGAACAGCCGGGTACATACTGAAAGAGAAAGTTAAAAGTCTGCGTTTGGAAATTAGAAAGTGGAATGAAAACAAAAAAACAAAGATCTGGGAGCAAGTTACAGCAGCTGACAAAAGTACGGGATGAAATTATTTTGCAAGCAGAATTAAATGGAGGATGGGTGCCAGATAGCAGTTTCCTAACAGAAATGAAAGAGCAGATAGAAGGGCTAAAGAAATTGGAAGAGGAGAATTTATGTCATAAGTCTAGGGAGAAATGGATCAAACAAGGTGATGCCAATACTGAATACTTCAATAGAAAAATTAGAGACAACAGAAGCAGGAATGAAATAAATGGAGTACTAAAGTCAAAACTGCTTTTAAAAATCATTTTGAGGAAAGATTCAAAGAAAATAACATGCACAAGCCACTGATGACAAGCCTACAAGCAAAAAAAAAAGCAATGGAACAAAAGCTCTCCTAATAGGGAAGTTCACCAAGGAAGAAATGCAAGAGGCAATCCAGGACTGTGATGGGAGAAAGAGCTCGGGTCCAGACGGTCTGAACTTCCAGTTCATCAAACATTTTGTTGAGGTGTTGGAAAGAGATATATGCAGAATGATGGATGAACTTCACACTGACAAAAGAATAGTAAGGGAGGGAATGCAGCACACATAACTTTAATACCAAAGAAGAATACTCCGCTGCAAATCAGTGATTACAGACCAATCACCTTGGTTGGAGCAATGTACAAGATAGTATCTAAGGTATTGGCGAAAAGAATCAGAACAACACTGAAGGAAACCATCTCAACAACACAGACAACGTACCTGCAGGGAAGACAAATAGAGGATGACATTGTAATTGCAAATGAAGTGATAGCTGAGGCCAAAAACACCAAAAAGCAAATGTGTTTACTCAAGATAGACTTTGAAAAGCATATGACATGGTAAACTGGATTTTTTTGGAAGAAATGGCAACAAAGATGGATATACCTGCAGAATTCAGGATGTGGATAAAAGCATGTTTACAATTAGCAACATCATCCATTCAATTAAATGGAAGCCCTACTAAACAATTCAATCACACGAGGGGCATCAGACAAGGGAATCCAATCTCACCATTTTTGTTTCTAATTGTAGCTGAGGGACTCTCACTGTTAATGGAAAAAGCAGTGCAACTAGAAAAGTTTGATCCAATCCTGGTAGGGAGAGATAATGTGAAAATATCCACTTACAATTCGCTGATGACACCATATTTTTCTGGAAAGGCAGTTGGAAGAACATAAAATGCTTGAAAGGAGTGCTTAGAAACTTTGAATCAGCTTCAGGTCTAAGGATCAATTTTCAAAAAAGCAGCATAACATGGTTGAACATGAGTGAGATTGAAACAGCACAAATGGCTAATTTTCTGAAATGTACCATCTCCAAACTGCCTATGATGTACTTGGGTCTACCAGTTGGAGACAACCTGAGAAAAGCAAAAATGTGGAAACCTATACTTGACAGAGTTAAAAAAAGGTTTGACAGCTGGGAGAACTCAACTCTTTCGATAGGTGGTTGATTGATACTTATTAACTCTGTTCTTTCTAGCTTACCTTGTTACTATTTCTCAATTTATTGAGCTCCTAGGATCATTATAACACACCTTGAGAGATTGCAGAAAAAAATTTCTGGAACGAGTTAAAGACAAGAAAAAAGTCCATTGTGTAAGCTGGAACAAGATCACCCAACTAGTTGAAGCTAATGGCCTCGGAGTCAGAGATCTGGATACTTTCAATCCAGCAATGCTAAGCAAATGGGCAAGCAGAATAACAGGAGATGAAGTTCCACTATGGAAGCAAGTTCTAAGATCAAGATATGGTGTGAAAGGAAACCTATCCATTAGAAATCTTAGAGAACTGAATGAAACTACAGAGTATCAACGTACCCAAACTAGACCACAAATATCGATGAAAAGAGTATCAATCTGGTGGTAAGATCTACAAGCAACTCTCAGTGTAGAATACATCAAAGGATGTGGAAAATGAAAGTATGCAAAGGCGATAGAGTGCTATTTTGGGAAGAAGTATGGAATGGTGATCAAACTTTCGTCACAACTTACCCAAGATTATATAGAAAGACTAAGAACAAACAAACAATTGTTATAGAAATGGGGCGATTAGAAGATGGTATTTGGCAATGGTACCAGAACAGAAAGACCACTGGCGGCAGCAAGCAAACAAATAAGATGCATTCACTGTAAAATCGTGCTACTCATGGATACTACAATAGAAAGAATCTAATGTCTGGACAGATGCAGAATAGCACAATTTAAGGCGGGTAAAATGCAAGGAAATAACACTCAAGGAGCAGATTTTTGCGTGGCAAATGATCCAGAACAGGCTGCCAACTCAAGACAATCTGAAGCGAAGAAAAATCATCCATCAGGATCAACAAATTGATTGTCATCTGTGCAAGAAGGAAGACACAACAGAAACAGCAACTCACCTGTTTAGCCAATGTGAAGTCACAATCAAAATCCTGTTAAGAGTCACCCAGTGGCTTCATCTTCAAGCAGATACACAGGTGTTGTCGATAGAGGACTTCCTTAAACGAAAAACCACCGGACTGGAATGAAGAATCATGGAAGATCTTCTGGATTGCCACCACCTGGGAAATTTGGAAATCAAGAAACCTTCGACATTTCGAAAGCAAAGAACCGGACATTGAAAGAATTGTGCTGAAAATCAAGGAAGAAACCCGGTTCTGGCACAAGAACTACCACACACAGGGAATCGACGGAAGATTGCAGGATTGGATCGTCAAACCAAATTCCTGATCGATCATATAGTCAGTTTTCATACTTTTGTGTTCAATGAACAAGAACGGTTATTGGGCCATACCTTTTGTAACTACCCGCTGCAAAGATGGTAGTTCGGCCCAAAAAGTGTAAAAAATGTACAGTTTTTTTAACTTTATATAAAAAAATACAAAATTGCTTATAAAAAATCAATGTTTTGTTTTAAACTAAGGCTAGAGGACTCACCTGCCGTTGGAAGAAGAATTTTTATAAAATGAAGAAATACATTTGTCATTTCAAAAGCTCTATGGTGCTTGCTTTGGCCAGCATTTCCAGATTGGTTAGCCATCTTCTTGAGATTGAAGCTGAAGTGATGTTTCTTGAAGGCTGGTTATAGGATTTATTAATCTTAAAGTCAATATTTATACGCAATAAGTAATTAATCTGGCGGCAATAATATTAATTAATATTTTTTTAATAAGTAAGGTATCAAATCCTTTACCTTCCCATTATACCAAATTCATTTTGGATTTGATCAGATTAATTAATATTCAGGAATTACACTATTTGAGATACTTGGTTTGATAAGAATAATTATTATTCAGGAATTAAACTATTTATTTTATAATAGTTCTTGCAAATATTCCCAAATTTCAAAAGGTTAAATACTAGATAATTGCTCATTAGATCTTAAGTTGTGCAATGGGTTTGTTCACCATAGAAAGGAAAGTTTAAGCTCTTCAAACCATGTATACATTCGAAAACTGGGGAGCAACAAGAGAGTTGATGGATTTTGAATAGGCGTGTCCATTGATGGGTGCAAACTCGTGCAAGTATACACGGTCAGCAAGTAGTAACTTTTACTAGTGAGTAAAAGTCATCTCTCAAGGAAACAATGTCTAAACATGCCCAATCTACAACTAGTCTCAAGGTAACTAAACATTCAACTGCTAATATCTAACAAACTATTAATTAGAATAAAGTAAAACCAACTACATTAAGAATCTAAAAGAGTTTAGTTTAAATTTTGTCAAGGTACTTAAACCAAAGAATCAGTAGATTCAGATGTGGAACAGATATGAGGGAAGCAACTCAAGGACATGGTATTTTGCTTAACTATGCGCTCATGCATTATTGTGCCTATCAAATGCTCAACTTGATTATTTTAGGACAACGAGACTTCAATTCAACTAGCACTATGGTGAAGCTAATAGCCAATCTAGACCTTCACATGTGGGAATCATCAGCCTTAACCTCAACCGGACGTGTTGGTGACTTTTAGTTCACCAGTGGACTATCCCTATATGTGGCATTGCATGTTAGGGGTGTTATACCACAAGGACGATAATGTGAATGTGATTTTGTCGAGCTAACCTATCTCCTTTAAGTCTCAAGGAAGGTTATACCATGATAAGAACAAGCTATGCATGTAGTCATAACAAGTTCATATGAAAATTAAGCACAATCATCCATAAATCAACAAGTTAAGACATTCAATTCTCAAACCTCAAACATTAGCATATAGTTTTGGCTCAACCGAGCCTTGAGTGTAAGAAAATTATCTCATGCTTGAAGCATGAGCTATGATGGGCGTGCAAGTGCACACGGTCAAGTTATAATACAATGCTGGGAGCAAGGGTCAGATCCACAAGGAGGGACTCATCAACATGCAATCAATTGACAACACCTATCAAAGTAACCTAAAATTCAAGGAGGTTTATCTGACAAACTACTAAGTAAAATTAAATAAAACTAATTACAACTAGAAGCGAAGAGAGTATAGCTCAAATGCAGTCATAACACTCGAACCAAACAACTCACAAATCCTAGTGATGATCACGAATAAGAGGATAAGATCAGGGCTATGGTGTATTGCCTCACTAAATCACTAATGACCGAATCTAATCACCAAAGAACCAATTCTCGCTTATCTAACACCACAGAACCTTGCACGATCAGTCCTGTTTTACGAGGTACTTCTCATTTCATCCAACTTAAAGGCAGGTTAGGGGTAATACTCTAAGGACGACCAATTGGAGAACATTACTAGTCCTGTTCTTTAGATATTGCACCGCAAATTAGGGGTAATACCCCAAGAACGGCAGTGTGAGAAACTACACACCAATTTGTTGCAGCGAATGTAAATCACCAAAATGAGTTCACAATATTCGGCCTAGACACATGAACTAGCAAAACAGTACATACTCATATAAGAAGTAACAAGAAAGATCCAATGGTTCATAAAATCATAGTCAAAAGCAATAAGGCTCGGATCAACCAAGCCCTAAGTCTACATAATTAGCTCATGTTTAAAGCATGAGATGATACAAGCAAGGAAGAACAGCAACTTCTTGAATCCATGGCCAAAACGAGCAGAAATTCCAGTCTCGTGATTTCTAGGACTAACTTCTGGCTAGCCTCCAAATTGCCCTCCTAACCGCCTCTGATCCGCAATATGTGTGAATGAGAAGTGTAGAGTACTTCTAGGGCAAGCTCTCTATGAAATTACAGGTCAATCCACCCAGCCGTTTGAGAGATACAAGTGACACAAGGGGTATCTAGGACATTGTGGCTTCACTAAACCGAATTTGGTCATTTGACCTCAAATTCTATCTTGGCCGCCTCTTTTGTCTCTCATATGTAGACGAATTGTGGAGGACGTCTAGGTCAACATTTCTGTGCAATTACAACTCGATCTTCCAAGTGGTTTGAGAGATATGTCAGCTGCAAGGGACAGCTTGGTCATTGCTCGCAGATTTTACCCAAAGTGGTAAATCACTTGAAATCTCGGTCCTATAGTCATTTTATGCTTCTGCATGAGCATGAGACTTGTATAGGACTTCTTGAACTCGCTTCGGGTGAAATTCCAGCCTTATCCCTTCTTTCGTTGAAGAGATATGACTGTTTTAAGGACATGACATGCACTTCACTCCTCTTGGTTGATTTGGCAAAACACCTTTTGGAAGTTTTTTGGACCATTTCCAGATTTGGCATCTTGACGTCTCTTAGTGTTTTTGGCTCCAAGTATTTTGAATATCACACGAAAATATGTTGCATAAGTCCTTGAACCATCACTTGGACATGAAATTGAGCATAGAACACCAAGTAACTTAATATAACTTGAGCTTCGGCCACTTTGATCAATCTCTTCATAATTTTGCACAGTTTTGCCTAATTCTGTCATATTTGATCTCTTAATCTTATCAACACAATTAAGCACAAAATAAGACATAAATGAAGTGATTAGAGCATAATATGATAAAAAATGATAAGCTAAACATGCTCAAAAAGTGATGTGAATTTCGCTTATCAGTGAGCTCACCATTTCCTACCTAAATTCACCATAATGACTGATATCATTCCTCCAATAGAACCTCATTTGTGTCCTTCCACATTTAGAATTCATCCCTTTCCTTCTTCCTCTACAAACTCCCTAATTTGCTGCAGGTTGCCTGAATTCTTTAGTTTGCCAATCATAATCAAACCTTTTTTTACCATAATTTGATCTGATCACAGTCTTCCAGGTCATCTTTGTTATCCAGCATGATTTTATAGTCGATAATTTTATAAAATCCGAATGATTATGCGGTTAACCCTGTTTGGAAATGTGCAATACACACTCACTGGAGCATGAGGTGTGTGGTTTCCTATGTATGTCATCCCTTCTACCAGTGAAGACAATTATGGCAATAGACGTTACAACAGTCAAAAATGAAAAGTTGCCCGCGTATTGTACATGATCAATTTCTAGCATAAATCTAGATATAATCCTTCCACACCCCACACGCACAACCCATACGTGTGAAACTATTTATGAGAGATCATCCCTATCCCTTGTGATGGGTCAAGTCATGTTAATGTATCACGAGTCTCATGTGTGCGTGACGACGTAGAAATAAAAGGGAGACTCAAATCCATTTCTTTGATAGTTCTACTTAAAGAATTTTATAAAAGCATTATTAATGTCTTGACTTATACAATTTAGAGGGGGGGAATGCCTCACGTATCGGGCTAGATATAAGTGTAAGTCGAAGAAATCCAACTTAACGAGCATGACTCTTATTTTTGTTATTCCCGAATTTATTCAGTGTTCTAAAAAGTGTTAGATGTTCTGTAGGCGATTAGGGGCTCGGTGCATAGGCGAATTAGACACCTATATATGCAGTCAAAATAGGATCTTGGATGATATTTGAACATGATAGAGTGTCATGGCTGCCCCCTAAAGAATCATCTTATTTCGTCTAGTCACCCCATAAACGTGCTTTTTAGAACAATACATTTATTGCAAATCATCATCTTGTTCTAAAAGTAACCCGACGACTTTGTTCATAGAGACAAGTATGTGTCTCTTGTAGTGATCATTGAGGAAGAGTGAACTATGTTTATGTTATCGTTGATCTTATCTGCAGAATCTGATGAGGACAGGCTGAACGCTGCCATTGTTGAAATAGACATATTATTAATTGCAAATATAGTTTATTGAATGGGTCCTCGGAAACTTAGAATAGATGAATATGGATGAATGCTTGACAAATCTTTATATATATATATATTTTTAAAATTCTTTTCCCAGTCCTTAATATTATTTTAGAAATTCTCGAGACAGAGTTGTCGGGATCACATCAAAGCATAGGGATTTTGATCTCTTTTGCATAAGTTTTCCAATTATATTATCAATTTTGATGTTCGTAGCCGGAATTACAATTTTGTACACTATTGTGCACACAAGCATTGTGTATATAAATTTTTTTGTATATATATATACAGAAATTGTACAGTCTTATATTTACGGTAAAAAGTACAACTCATACTTGGCACCACCCGTCATCAAAATTGATTGCACCATTGGAAAGACTATGCGTAGGAGATCAAAAGTCTCATGTTCCGGTTCAGTACCGATAACGACGTCACCGGGAATTTCTAAAATCATTTCCCCTTGGTTAAGTAGTCCTTAATGGGATTTTAGAAATTCCTGACGATGAAGTCGCCGGAATCGCACCGAAATATGAGTTTTTTTGATCTCCTATGCATGAGCTTTCTAATGGTGCAACCAATTTTGACGACGGATGATGGAAAGTATGTGTTGTATTTTTTACCGTACATATAAGGTTATACATATTAAAATTACTCTCTCTCTCTCTCGCTCTATGTATATATATATACAAGTTCAATATACATATAAATTTACACATAAATTTACATCTGCATAATTTCGTCGTCAGTTGGCAGAACTGGTCACACAATTGGAAAGCTTATACATAGGAGATCAAAATTCCATGATTTGGTATTGTTCCGATGATTTAATTGCCGATAATTTCATTTCACATTTCCCCTTGGGTTAAGTAGTCCTAAATTAGGGTTTAGAATATTGCGGCGACAAAGTTGCCAGAACTGCACCTAAACACGGGAGTTTTGATTTCTATGTATAATGTTTCCAATGGTACGTCAATTCCGTCAACGGGCGATGTTAGAGGACGAAATTAAAAATATGTGTAAATTTATATATTCATATAACCTGCCCCATATAAT
>JAOYMZ010089185.1:0-10917 GCA_025802335.1 Pinguicula primuliflora
TGAGACAGAACAGATTTCATGCGCCTAGCCCAAGTCACAAAGTCCCCCTTCCCATCAAACTGAGCAATTTCAATTCTGGCAGACATGATTCAGGTGTTCAGATAATAAATCAGAGAGTGCAGATGGTGACAGATATATCAACAGTGATCACAGTAGCAGAAATAGACACAGAATAATAAAGTGTCCGTGTGTTTTATCTTTGCAGTTACTCAACAGAGCAGACAAGAGCAAATTCAAGCGAGATTCTTAGCCTCAGAACTCCTTTTTCAGGAGTCTAAAACAGTCAAACTGTGAAGGCTATCTAGCTATTGACTCAATCAAGCAAGGGACTTACCCACAGAGATCCTCAAGGGTTCTCTTCACAGGACTCCTCTCTAAGATCCCTAAATCGCACTCAATCCAGAAATAACAGGCAGGATTCACGAGCCAAAGCAATAACCCAAATATGCTCACAGACCAACAAGTATCAGATATGGCTCACAAGCCAAAAGCAGTAAACAGCTCGGGCTCACAGGCAGAAATCTGGCTCAGAGGCCCACAGAAAGATTTCAGAAGACTTACAAGGGGCTTTAAGTATAAGCCCCAGTCCAATTTTTTTGCTGAAGTAGTGTCTGTTGTCTGGTGGCTATTTAAATTTTTCCTTCTCTGTTTTTCAGAATCCAGAAAATTCCCAGAACAGATATATATAGTGACAGATAGCAACAAAATTCCAGAAACTGTTCAGATAGCAATTCAAACAATTTTGAATTTCAGAAAACTGCAGAAGGATAATTTTGTAGCAAAACTTTGAAATCTGTTCAAAAATTCACAGTTTCAAATTTTCTGAGTAAAATATGATAATTTTCAGGAAAAACAAACCATTTTCCAAAAATGCAGATTTTCACAATTTGTTCACCGAGCAGCAGAACTAAGCATACAACCTAATTTTGACAGTATATGATTGAATAGCCAAAAACAGCAGTATGCAGTGTGAGACCATAAACTTGCAGAATAGCACAGGCCGGTGTTTTCCGACACAATAATGGAAGTTAAATCAGATATTTAACCAGAAATGGCCAGTTTTTCAGAAAGCAGTCACATGCAATGTTCGAAAATCACAGATTCACAGTAGATAACAGATTAAAATCTCGCAGAAGTTCAGATCCATCAGTAACTAGTCGAGATAGTCGCATGCAAGACAAGATATCAACAACAGGATGTACAAGAATAGCATGCAGTGATATATCGTAGATAGTGCCAATAACAGTTTCACAATATGAACAAGAACTCTAAATCGGACCGATAGAAAGACAGATCCACACAATAGAGTCACAGTTCAACCACTTTAATCGATTATAAACCAATTAAAATTCTCAGAATGTCAGACTTCAATCAAATCCGGAGAAACCAGACTCCGATACCACTTGTGGTGTATGAATTGTCTGGATCTGGCAACAGAAATGAGAATAAGTCAGTAAACACAAGAAATGCAGTTATATACAAAATCGGAAATCGAAATGTATATATGAAATCCTGGTTTAATCGAAGTGCGGAAGCGTGTAGAAGTGAGATCTGGTGAGTAGGACGCCGGAACAGCAATAGGCCATCAGTAACGGCTCGGTCAACCTCGTTGACTACGTCAGAAATTGGAAACCAATCGGTTCAATCGAGAGAGAATGAAGTAAGGATCAAGGATCCGGCGAGAGAATCAGATAAAGATCCGTAAGGAGAGGCGAAATCACGATCAAAGTAATCGAAAAGTAGGGTTTCTGTATGAGAGAGAGAGCGCTGCAACAAGAGAGTGATACAGATAGAGTGAAAAGTATTCTAAAAATTAGGTTAAGTGTGGTTTAAATATCACATCCAAAACCTTCGAGGAGCGTATGATGGAAACGGGAAACGGGCCAAGTGAACAGAGTCGATACATACAGATATAGGCATGGTGGGTCGGACAGATGGACCAGAACAGGTAAGTAAATGAGATAATTGGGCCAGACCGAAAAAACATAAGTAATAATAGAGATTAGATAATAAATGGATATAAAAAGGAAATGGGCCGAACAAAGAAAGGGGCCCGAGGCCCAGAATCAAACATCCAATCAACGAACCGGTATTCGAGGTTTCCGAGGTCAACTAAGGTATATTCCGAGAACAAGACTTTCAACCTCCAAGTTATGCTGAGCGTTATCCGGTTGACAATTCGATTTGAGTCATCATGAACCCGGAGGTTTAGACTCTTAATAAATAATTACACCATTCGGCAATCTTCGGGACCATGAATGTGAGTGATGTGCACAAAACATAAAACGTGCACTGTGGGTGCAATTAAAAACATACGAAGCTAAAATAGGTGCAGGATAGAAGTACTCCCTGATGGGCCTTGAGTTGGGCTGAATTTATGGGCTGGATTTGGGCGGAATTTATGGGCTGGATTTGGGCTGGATTTGGGCCCACTTCATCTAGTATGCTATGATGCAAGTCCTTTGTTGTTCGTGCTATATTTCTTACACGTTTTCATGACAAGGTTAAAATTTTGTATTATGTGTGTCTACTTCTACTTTGAGTAAATGTTTGGCTAATGATGCAGGATTTGGGAAAACGAATGAATAATTTGAGTAGCCATCGCAGGGCGCTGAAAATCGTGTCTTATTATGGACTTAAAAATCCACCTTACAAACTTGTGAGATAGCACTTCATATATGTTGTTTTATTTTTGCTAATCATGAGAGCGTAGAAGGTGAAAATTTGAACCATGGAAGATCATTGCACAGTTTGTTTTATTTCTTGCCGTGCTTGGATTCATAGGATGCCCTAGAGCCATCCATATATGAGCCAGAGAACTCTTGATGTGCATTGGGGTGTTCATCATCATAGTTATGTGGAAGCCCTGAACAGACAACTGCAGAAAAACGGCTTATTGTATGGTTGCACTATGAATGAGTGGCATATAACAATGGAAACCCGCTGCCTGCCTTTTTTAATCTTTGTTTCCAAGTTCATGATAAAAACATTTGAGAAAAGCATTTGTTTTGCATCTCATATATGAGCTTCTTTCATCACATCCCACTGGCTGTAGGTCTGGAATCATGATTTCTTTTGGGAATCATTGCAAACGGGAGGAGGAGGCGTGCCCACAATGGGCCTACACCAGAAGATAGAAAAGGACTTCGTTTCATTCTCTAATTTCAAAGATAGATTCATAGAAGCCGCTCTCACCTCCTTTGGATCTTCCTGGATTTGGTTGGTTTGTAAGTCCTCTAGCACCTCCTGAAAGTTCGTACAAAAAATCAGTTGCAGAATTTTGTGATCGGAGAAAGTTGTTATAAAACAGACCCACCTCTCTCAGGGCTTGAGTCTTGTGTGCGCAAGTGCGGGTCAACTTCAATAATTAGAAGATGTGAGTTACTCTCATTAAAACCAGTTCAAGGTGATAGGTTGTAATAGCACATTCTTTGGTAACTCTTTCTCAAATTCATGTGGGAAATTCTAACACTCTGCCCTCAAGTCCAACTAGGTAAATCCTGTTGGATTTGGACTAACACACAAATAATGGCCAATTGGCCCAATTCCGATTATGTGATCAATACTCAGGATTTTGTCAGAAATAATTACGAGAACCTCAGAAACAACCATCGAGCCCTCCTAAAACAATTACAAAATTGAGCCAAACTCCCCATGGTCTCACCCCACGGGGTCAATACCATGTTAGAAAACAGGCCCGCCTCTCTTAGGACTCGGGTCTCGTGTGCGCTGGTCCACATATGTGGGGAAACTTAAATAGGAAGATGTGAGCTACTCTCATTAAAACGGCCTAAGAGCAACACATTCTAGTTTAAGTTGGTTGATAACTCTGTCAAATTCATGTGGGACATTTTAACACAAATTACAACTGTAAACAAGATTTTGACTATAGGCCGGGCTCCTAGTGTTCTCATATTATATGATATCTCTTGGCTTCTACTGACTATCCGTAATTTCTTGCTTCAATACATTTGCAGTGAAGAGGGAGAAGAAGTGCTTTGAAAATCGTTAAGATATCAAATAGTGTAAATCCTTTAGTATGGAATGACATTGTAAGAGCATCATCCTACATGCCTCATTTTTTCAGTTTTCTACTCTTGTTAACTTCGCATTTGAATCTTCTCTTTCTTATTGCAGCCCATAATCAGTTTGGATATGTGGGAGGTGAGCACACCGCTTTCAGTGTATCTCACACATCATGCACTTGAGTAATATAAGATAATTATAGGATGCAAACACCTTTAGAGCAAACGTATTCTACCTTGTGTGATTGTTTTTCCTCTTTTTCCACCACGCTTATTATTTGGACTACAAAGTGAGTTACCATTTTCATTATGCTAAGTTACCATTTGTATTTGCATTCCTATCAAAGAATCTATTATAATGGATTGCTTCACTCTTCTCACCATGTGCTACCCATGATCAGAATGATAAATCCAAATACGTCAACACTTTCATGGATCACCTATAGATGGTATGATCCAAAATTGCAACTATGTAGTCTAGTAAAGATGCTAAACTAAGCAATTTTTTAACCTACCGCGCACTTGAGCTCAGTAATGCCCTCGTGTAATGTCTACTTGTGTTTCATGTTGAATTCTTTGTAATGCCTAAGACGGTATTTTTAGCACTGTTTGAGAAGATGATCACCTAGGTGGCGCTACCTAGTTGTTGGGCGGTCGTCATTTGCTCTGTTCGAATACTCGCTTAAGCCACTTATATGAGTGCCTAGGCACTAGCAGCTATTGGCCAGCCCATTTAGCGCTATCTCGAACACTAATTTTTACTGCACCAATAAAATTTTTTTTGATTCTTAGTGGCTACACGCATGAGGTAATGAAAGATGTGGTTTGAAGTAATTAATGCAATTGATTTGTGTCGTTTTCACCATCAAAGTGAATGGTTTTTCTACATGTGCCTTTCAATACTCCATTGATGCATTCCACAAGATTGGTAGCCATAATATTACAATGTGCTCCACCATTGGTGAAGGTCAATATTTCAGGATCAATATCAGCCAAATATGTAGGTGCAACATGATTCATGTAGAACATTTCATTCGCGCATGAAATTTTCTTTTACTTGTTTGTGATTCTGTCGTTTTCTTTGCCTCCTTACCTTTGCATTGTGCATTCAAATTGGAACATATATGTATTAGGCAATATCGAAATACGCCTTTCCCACCATCAATACAAATACTAGAGGGATGACCTCGGGGTTCCTTTTTCTCTATCCGAAATCAAACAACTAGGTTTGTCCCTTTTACGTGTTGGGCTAACTTCTCAAGGAACCAGACCCAACTTCTTTTGTCTCTTCATCTACCGATGTAAATGAAATTAACAACATATATTCATTGACGTTTAATACAAGCGGTTTCTGTTTGTAAAAACAATATCAATGTTTATAGTCTACTGCAAAAACTGAACAACGATGTTGACATGCATGGTCTACAACATTAGTGGGATCACAATGTTGCAGTGCAGCCAAATTGAAGGGAAAATTTGCCTCTGATGTTGATTTACCCGCCACTCTTTTGAATGCTTGATCCTGAAACCATATTTATTCCGAATTAATTATTGTGCTAAATACAGTGGTAATCCTATATAATAAAAATAGGGTGAGAAATGTGAAGGGTATAAAGTGTAATCTTAAAAAAATAAATAAATGTACAAAACTTGGTTTTTTAGATACAAGGAGCCATAACTCATGGTCCACAAAAGTCTTCAAAAGATTGCAGTGATGCTTTTTTATCGAACTAGGAGCACACTATTGAACAAGTCAAATGTGTTTTATTTCCCACTTACAGTCAATAGATATATAATGCATACTATATATCCACGTCCATCTCAGGTTCTTACATGCGACCATCCAACTTCTTTGATCACTTTTATGAACAATAAATTCTTGTGTACGTGCACAATATGTTATTCGCAACATGTTGCAAATGCGCTATATCTAAATAATTGCCCCAATTCTATTAGAGAGGTATCACCGCCATACTAATTGATACTAAAAAGTGTGGAGATGGCAATCGAGTTGATATGTATCATAATACCATAAGACGTTCATATCGATAGTATTTCCCGGATACATTTAATACACCCCCTGATGTATTGGGATAGACCGCATGTCCTAGCCCTCATCTTCACTCTTAGGTTTCGATTATATTGCTTCCACTTATATTGATCCTTCCGTGTCAACTTGCAGATCAATATATGTTGAAGTAGATTGTGATGCAAATACAAAAGGATATGAAAATTGGCTCATCAGTTGCTAAAAATCATGATTCTGATGATAGACAATTGAGCTTCAAAGTAGGAAGGAAAATATGAAATTAGGAATATGGTATGATTGTGAATATTTTTGGGGAGATAAAGAGTGTAGTGTCTATATGGGAATAGGTGTCACCACTACCCAAATAGGCACAAAGATTTTGACCTGAAAACCTTTTCAAAAGGCACTTGCGCGTAATGAAAGCAGTAGTATACAAACACTTCTATACCAATAGAGAAAGGGATCAGAAAATCAAACCCAAATCCTACATACTTACAAGTATACTGCATATCCCTACAGAAACATAAAGGCGCTGGTGAATTTTATGATCCATCTGATTACAAATCATAGACTGCCAGCGCCATTACCATCATCACTTCAGCCTAGAGTTTCGGGTTTCTCTGCAGCAACGTGCTGCAACAACTCCTCTAATATATGAGCACCACAACTCTCTTTAAGATATTTGAAACCATCTGTCTTCAACACAGCTGCATAAATTAGTTTCGTAAGCCCGAACTTACAATAATAGCATCGAGGCTCAGATTTCTTCAAAAAAAATGAACTGTAAAGATTGCAATTGTTGTATTCGCGATGCATTTAAGGGTTAACAAAACACCAGATAAGAGAATCACATGTTGTACGAGATGATCTTTAGACTCATCAATGTTCCCTTACTACTACTGTAAGCAAATGCAGAAGCACAGAAAAAAATAAGTGAATAACCACTTGAATTAGGATTCATTTAACACAAAGCCAACACAAAAGTTCCGAACACTAACCAAACTTTTTCTTCCTCCTATGCTTCAGAGTTTTCTGGAACCCAATTCCCAAAATTGAGTATTTGTCTTAAAAGTAAAAGAATTACCTCTCAGATTTTCAGGCAAAGCAACGAATTCCAGACAGATCGACTTTAACAGAGAGCAATGGTGCTGGTCTGCTAGTGCTAAAGTCGTCCCAATAGAATTGATATCGATGTTGTCACACAGTTTTGCTTCACAAATGGATTTGAGTCGATCCAAACCATACCGATCAGCTGCATGAAGCAGATGCTGAGACATCCATGTCGAGGTCCTTCCTGAGTTCAATCCTCCAAGCTCTTCGAATTCAGGTAATGAATCCCGGTAGATGAAATGAAGTAGAACCTATAATGCAAGGAAAAAGTGGGATGAGAAGAAATAACTAGAGGAAATGTTCATGTTCTTAATCATAAAATGAGATTCAGCAGAAATACAGAAGTTGAAATTGAAAAGTAAAATTGAATGCTTCGTAAATTTCAACTTACTTAAAAAGAAAATGATTGCAGTAGTATTGTTATTACAAGTCTAGAGATCAGCTTCTCTACTATGTTAAATGTATTTGAATAACTACCAATGTGATTATTTCCCTAGAGAACAGCCTGTGGCTTGATCCCTGCATTCCATTCCTCGATAAGAAGGGAACTAATCAGAGCAGCATATTACTAGTCATAACAGGACCAAAAAACTAGAAATAAAGAAATCTGGATCTATAATCATTGGTAAGAAATATAAACAGTTAAACATAATGCACTGCCTCAATCCATAATACAGAACTATAAAGAAATCATGCAAGATTACTAAAGGTTAGCAGAGGGAGGATGAGGGAATCAAAAGAATACTTTGAAAACAAGTGCTTCTATGCCTTCAATCTTTATGCAATGATCATCTTTATCCTTCAAAGGCCCAAATAATTGGGCTTTGAACACTGGCGAACGTGCGGCAAGAACTGCTTTGTGAGCAGAAAATGTTTCTCCGTCTACCTCAATGTTTACATCAGTCCCTTCACCACTTTCCAACAACCTGCCAAAATCTTGAGCCATGTCTGATAGGGGCACTGGTATTGAGTAGGTTTTTCGATCAGCATCTCGCGATTGAATAACACCAACAAGACAACGAACATGAATGCAGTCATCTTTCAAGTAGTCAGATGTTTCCAAATCTGAGCATTTGATAAAATGCTGGCTACCCCTGTAGTCAAAAAATGCATTTTTCGATACAACAACCAACAGACATTAGTTTACCCACCCTATGCAGTTCTTTCTGTTGCTATAACCAGCACTTATTACCAGCCATTTCATGTGTGTTTTATGTGTAAAACAAGAAAGTTTAAAGTGCACTGAAACAATTTTACGGAGATGAAAGCAGATTGCAATTTGCTCAGACGAATATTCTTCATCAAAACAAAGAAAGGTACATATGTGCAACTTGACATGATTGCAATAAGAAACCAATCAGACTTCAAATAACAATGGATAATTAAGTATGTCACAGCTTTCGTGCAATGGGATTACACCCACCAGGTACTGTTTGTCTTAAAAGCAACCGGTTGAAACTTGACGACCTTGTGGCCTTCCTTTCCACTCTGATCGATAAGGGTCAGGTCAAAAGCCGCTCTAGCATCCACGCTTGGACCACAAAATCGAAGGTAAATTGATACATAAGCAGTTTTCTCCACGGAAGACATCAAATCAGGGTAGAAACGAATATCCCATGATTTACCGCCAACCATAAAAGTTTTAGAAGTGATACATTTCTCAAGCCCCTTGTGTAAGGAGTAACCCATGATTTTAAAATCGTGGTACCCATATATAGTTTCCGCTATAGATATCGAAGCCGTCCCAGCAGGCGAACATAGCGATACAGATGACGACAAGGGCTTTTTCGTTTCTTCCACCATGACTCCGCGCCTTCAGACTTATGTATACCGATGACGACAAGGGCTTTAGCCAGATTCGAATGATTATTTGACTGAAGTAATTCTAAAACCCTAGACTTGTGTACTACTATGCCTCCGACTTTGTGTGGTTTGGTAGAGTTTTTAGTTTTTAACTTTTTCGCACCAAAAGTCATTTTTTGAATCTTTGGTTAGGGTTTAGGGTTACTGAGTTTTATTTTTGCTCGTCGTACCAAAAAAAAAAAGCTTAAAAGTTAAAAGTTAGGTTGGGGTGGCTTTTGAATGTCTTTTTGCGGCGGCAATTTTGAATTTAACTCAAACTTTAAATATGACATAATTACCCCTATCCACAAACATATAACCCAAAAATATGACATAATTACCCAGAAATTACTTTCAACAGAATATTTACAAACATTACAATTTTAACCTTTTCAATGACAAAGTTTTTTTTGAAAACACATACAAACTTCTCTATAAAGCTCTTTTTTTAACTTTCTCCATTCAAAAGTCCTCTGCAAAAGCATAAGCTCTTGCAAACAAACCCGCCAGATTCGAATAATTATTTGACTGCATAACGTCCTATTTGCAAATTAGAAGCAGCTTTTGCTTTTTAATTATAGAAATTCTTTTTACAGTGTTCGTGAATTTGACTTTTGACAGTGAATTGGCGGTGAAAAAGTCCTGAAATGCCCAAAAGTCAAAAGCTCATAGCTTCTGAGAGGCTTAAGGTGCTAACAATTTTATAATTATTTAAAAATCTACTTTTAAGATAATTTTGTCTATATACAAATCGATAATACCAAAATATCCAAAAATTTTCCCACATTATATCTATTTTGTAACACTATATTTTTTTAACTTTTGTCATAGTAAAGCCCAACTGTAAGCACTTTATAACGTCCTTATAAAAGAACATTTTTTTAAAAGCTCCCTCAAAAAGTCAAAAACAGCTTTTCAGTCGAACTTGCAAACATGACATAATTCTAAAACCCTAGACTTATGCACTATGCAGAACAATTTGATAGTTACTGTCTATTTTTTTATGGTTAATTTATGGAATAATTAGATAAATTACTTCCGCGAAAAGGCATTAAAAGAATAATTTATGGAATAATTAGACAAATTTTGAAATGTAATCTCTTATTTTATTTTTAATTTATTTTTATTGTTCTTTTACTTAAACAGTATTAAAAGAAAAGAAAGAAAAAAGAAAATACTAAACCGTCTTAATTTTTTTTAATCAAGTCAATCGCCGGAAGACTTTTTCACTAACTCATCTTCGTCGAAAGGAAAAACTCTACGAAAATTAAAAAACCCGAAACCCTTCAATCGAAAACCTCGACTAGAATCCTTCACCATGTCGTTCGAGAATTTCTCAGACAAGCACGTGGACTTGGATAGAATAATCATCGGTATCGTAAAGGAAATCCTTCCGACGCACACGCTACAGACCCAACCAACTTCACCACTGCAGACGGAAAGAATGATGAACGACCCATCAGAGTCTCAGGCAACAAGAATGATGGTCGAACCGGAAACATCGCAGGCTAGAGATTTGAATGGGGGTGATGACTCAAGTTGAGACATTGCAGGGTATTCCCCATCACCAAATCTTCTGGTATGTTGCAGGTTGTTCGTTGCAATTTGCGTTATGATAAATCATTTGCCCGACTCTGATGCATTGAGAACGACTCTCTTCTTTTGAATTTGAAGTTTTGTTTGATTGTTATCTACGTTTTATACATATGTGCGCATACCGACTGATACACCTCAACTGGTAGGTTTTTCCACATACCTACCAGCAGAGGTATACGACAGAGCACACACGGAGTTCCCTGTTAAAGTGACGGTGTGCCAGTCATTGCGGATTATAGGGGAGATAAAGGAACGATTGAATAAACGAGAACTTGACCAAATCCGAAGCACCTGTTTGGTTCATCTCCTTGATTT
>JAOYMZ010089196.1:0-10916 GCA_025802335.1 Pinguicula primuliflora
TCCTTCAAAGATGATGAGGCAGCACTTCGAGAGAACTATGAAAACTGGGTTCTCAACATATGAGAATAGAATACTTTAGCGTCAAAGCTTATGTTAGGGTTTGGGAATCTCCCTATTTATAGGAGTAGATATGGACCTTAATGAGCCAAAACCCATTTAATGTATTAATAATATAAAATACAATTACATATATTAATTGCAATTTAATCCTTAATTATATTATGCCATAATTACATTTAACGTCCAACATGGATGAATGGGACGATGTCTGATCCTTGGCTTGCAGCCCTTGTTGCTGAGGACAGTCTAGGCTGCCATGCGGTGCCTTGGTCGCGAGTCCCATGGCTTGGTGTTGCAGGATCTCCGACCGGAGAGGAGCAGCTACGGCGATTTGATGTGCCTTCTCTGAAAAAGGGGAAGGAAGTTTATTTCCGAAGTTGTGTGTGATCTCGTGGTGAAGAAATTTTGACACACGACTTCAGAAGGGGTTGAATGAGAGTGTGATTTGCGAGGCATGATTTCAAATTGTTTTTACTAAAATCCGTGGGCATACTCTTACGATTTTTACCAAGAGTTCATTGGTGGTGTACAAAACCAGCATTTTAATTGGTTGTGAAAAAAAGATGGGGTCCACTTTTGTAACCATATTTCCATTTTAATTGTTTTTCCATTCTGTCCCAAATTCCCATCTTTTGTTGAGATTTTGGGTTTGCCTAATTCATCTCGGTCTATAACATTTGGATTTTGTCGAATTCGTCAGTGTTTTGTCGAATTCATCTGGGTTTTGTCGAATTCATCTAGGTTTGTCGACTTCAACTGGATTTATCGAATTCATCAAGCTTGTCGAATTCATCAGGTTTATAGAATTCATTTGTTTTTTTCGAATTCATCTTGTTTTTTCGATTTCGAGTTCCAATCTGTTCTGTTTGAGACGAGGTTCAAAGATTTGGAAGAAGTTTTTTCGAATTCGTCTGGGTTTTTTTCGAATTCATCTGGTTTTTTTTTGAATTCATCTGACTTATAAAATCTTGGGCATGTATGCCTGGCCCTAATTATGGAGTTTTATCTAATTCATGACAAAAAGAGTTCACCATCTTAGCAATCACATACAGCAACTTAACAATCATTATTACAAAATCTCACATTATTTGTTGAAATGTCCATATTTCTGTCATTTACCATATCCCGGGCAGGAAGAACAGGAAACTAATTTTTTGGCAGCATTTTTTTGCAGAATTTTTTTTGGGTAGAATTGTTTTTGCAGAATTATTTTTGTAGAATTATTTTTTCAGAATTGTTTTTGCAGAATTTTTTTTACACCGTTCTAATTGATTTTTTGTTACCTGGTATGTGCAACAATTACTTGAATTCTAATTCTTGAACTTGTAAACCCTGTTCGTGTATGTCACATTACCCTAGGGCCTTATGTTTTACCCTCAAAATTGAATCTTGTCCCCCATTTGATGTTTGCTGTATGCTGAAGACCTGTGTATGCAATACTACTTTTAGCATAGAATTGTTTTTGCAGAATATATTTTGGTTACTTTCAGTAGTTGGATATGGAGGCCTCGTTGACAAACGAAATTAGAGAGTCATTGGATTCGGTTGGTGATGGGGAATCTCAACAAATGAATGGTGTGAAGGCTTCAAGTGAAGTACCATATGAACTTGATGAACCTATTCTTGGAATGGAATTTGAAACCGTAGAAAAAGCCTTTCAGTTTTATAATAGATATGCAAGACATGTGAATTGCAGTGTGAGTATAAGAAGGATAAACAAGTTCAAAGGGACCCATGGCAATAAGAATCAAGTATATATACAGTCATTGGTATGCCAATGTGAGGAAAATACAAGAAGATCAAGACACCCCAAAAAAGAAGACAAAATAGAAAATTTGATTGTAAGGCAAGATTTGAAATCAGATAGAAGGATGATAAGTATCAGTTGGTTACTTTCGTAGCAGAACATTCTCATGAGCTTGTACGACCTATGTGTGCTCACTATTTGAGATCTCAAAGAAAGATTGATTTTTCTCAAATTGATTTAATACGATCAATGCATTCGGCGAGTATAGCACCATCCCAGATTTACTCTTATTTGTTTGTAGAAGCTGGAGGAGCCCCAAATCTAAATTTCATTCAATAAGATTGCAGTAACTTCATACAGAGGCAGAGACGCCAGTTTCTTAAGAAAGGTGATTCAGAATGTCTTCTACAGTACTTCAAGATAAAGAAACAACAAAACAATCATTCCTTTTCCAATTTGCGGACTACTGTAAAAGGTGAAATATGTAGTGTTTTCTTTTGTGATGCAAAGTCGATAAGAGACTATGCATTGTTTGGTGATGCCATATATTTCGATACAACATTCAAGGCTAACAGTTATGATCTTTTATGTGCACCAATTGTTGGGATTAATCATCGTGGACAAATCGCATTGTTTGGGTGTGGTCTACTAGATGGTGAAACAACCGATGTCGTTTGGTTGTTTACTACTTTCTTGGAGGCGAGGGGAGGGAAGAAACCAGTAAGTATATTTATGGATCATTCTCAAGCAATTTTAAATGCTATTGATATTGTATTTTCAGAAGCTCACCATGGGTTATGTTTGTGGTATATTTATCAAAATGCTGCAAAACACTTGTCTAATGTATTTTCTGGATTTAAAAATTTTGCATCGAGATTGAAAGGTAGCATTTATGAGGCAGGGACAATTGAAGAGTTGTGTTGGGATGAATTGCTTAAAGATTTTAATCTTGTTGACAATGCGTGGTTGAAGGAGTTATATGGTTTGAGAGAACATTGGGCTCAAGTTTATAGTCATACTTACTTTTGTGTTGGTATGACAATTACACAGAGGAGCGAAAGTATTAACAATTTATTGAAAGGGTACTTTTCGAGGATCACAATTCTTCGAGAGTTTGTGGAACAATATGAAAAGGCCACGATTAGCAGGTGTGAAAAAGAAAGGGAAGTTGAAAGTAAAACAATACAAACATCACCCATAATGATTTCTGATTGGTCGATAGAGCGTGAAGCATCCAAAAAATATATAAGAAAGATGTTCTATGATTTTCAAAATGAGTACCAAAAGGGGCTATATTTGTCGTTAACACTGAAAAATGATGATGGGGCAGTTCGTACTTACAATGTTTTGGAGATGGTGGGTCGATGCAGAACTCACACTTTAGTGTATAATCATATGGAGCAATCAGTATCTTGCACTTGTCGAAAATTTGAATTTAGTGGCGTTCCTTGTTCACATGAATTAAAGTTGTTTCGTGAGTTACAATATGATAAGCTTCCTCCAAAGTACTATTTGAATAGATGGAGAATGTCCATTATAGATGAAAAAGTATTTGGCTTTCATGTGGACTTAAATTGTCTGTTCGTTATAGTGAGTTATCACATATATCTCAAAGGATTGTGAAGGTTGAGGAAGTGCATTATTTAACTAAGGCAACCCTCCTAGTGCTAGAAGTGAAGATCAACTCATGTATACAGTCCAGACACGAAGGTGAAGAAATGAATCAAAAGGCCACATCCATAGAAAAACAAGAAAGCATGGGTTGATTCTCAGGATGCAACACTACCACTAGATCCCATAAAAAAAGCGGGCTAAAGGTTAAGGAACAAAGAGAAAAAAAATGCTCTGGAAGTTAAGAAGCATAAGAAGACCACCTCTAAACCAACAGGAACGAATATGCACACAGCTCATGAAAGTGGAATTCGACAGCAACCATTTAACCAAAATGGTTCGCAAACCATCTCATTCACAAGTATGTTGATGCAGAAACTTTCATCACAACCATCTCATTCACAAGGATCGTTGTAATGAGATTGTGAGTTTCTTTGACTTCATATTTATTGTTGGTTTTTTTTTGTGATGATTCTACTGATTTTGCTCTGTAATGCAGTGGGGATTCTGGTGTAAGAAGAAAACTCCTACTACATCGTGTTTTTGCAAGCAGTTGCTACTTTGAATGCTGGTGAAGAAATTTATTTTGGCTTCTGCGTTGTCTATTTTGTCTGCTACTGCTGAGTTTGTGAGGTGTTTGTGTTGATCCTGAGAAAAGTTATACGGATTCGAATCAGCAGCTATGTGTATGTCTATTGTTGAATGAGGATACTACTCTGTTTCTGATATTAACAATTTAACGGATCTCCTTAATGTTTTGTTATTTGTAGAAAATGTTCTGTTTTGTTGTTCTGTTATCGTCGACATTGTTGGAGAGAAAAATTGAAGTTTGTAGAAAATGTTCTGTTTTGTTGTTCTTGCCACCATATCTTAGCCAATGTAGATCACGGAAAAAACTACACCAGGTTCCTTTGCCGCAAAAGGGAACCGGGACATGGCGTGCAGATTGTGGGATATAAGGAACCTATCTGCATCCTTTGCCGTACTTAAGGGAAGGATGGGCGCAATCAGGATGATAAGGTTTACATCAGCTACTCGCTTAATGTCCATAGCCGAACCAACAGATTTTGTCCTTTAGTATTCGATACAAGGTGTGGCACAAAAATGAACTCAATTGATTTGTTAACTGTGTTGGGCAAAAAAAATTGTTAAGTTTAATAAAATAAACGGGAACTTGGGAAAGAATTTTTTTTATTTTTTCGGGACAGAATGGAAAAACAATGAAAAATGAAATATGGTTAAAAATATGACGGGAACTTTGAGACACTGGGAACTATGTTAAAAAAGTGAACCCCATCTTTTTCACAACCAATTAAAATGGTAATTTTGTACACCACCAAAAAGGGGTGGTATGGATAAATGAACTCTTTTTACCATGATAGTTGGCTTTTATTTCCACGTAAAGTATCTGCACATTGACACCACTTGTTTGAGCATCCTTTGTGGCGTTAACGTCAATCTTGCTGCAGTGGATCATGTGTGTGGGAATTGTAAATTTCCAAACAGGGGCGTGGCATGTTTCATTGAATGTGATGTTGTAGTAGATCATTGGGGATGAATTTATTATGAAGAGTGAGGTAGGGTGCAATTTGAGATTTTATTTAATGAACTTTATTTTAGGGTTAGTTGATTAGGGTTTTCTATTTCTATTTAAGCCATGTTGGCCGTCAAGTTAGAGTTTTAGTTTTTAATGATTTGAGAATTATAGGCTTTGTGCCTCTTTGAGGAATTCTTTTGAATTTCGCCTCCTCCAACGGTATTCGAGGTTGTTTGAATCAACATTCTTGGAGTTTATGTATTAATCTTGTCAGGTTAGCGAGTTTTTCGGCATCCGACGATTAATTTTATCTTTTGTTATTCCGACGCTGTGCCTCCTGCATCAGTTGGTATCGGACTCAGTATTCCGTCGATTCTTATCGCCGGATGTCTTGGATTGACGAAAAATTCATATATGTGCCGTCGCCGATTGAATCTGCCGCCAGATCCGTCATCAGATCCACCGCATTGCACTGTCCACTGTCTGCCGGCCGAACTGAAAATGGTAGTTGCTGGAATTATTTCTAATTTTTGTTCAACTGCAGAAAAAAGAAAAATAAAATTCATGTCTTTCTTTGTGGCACCAATTTGGGGTGACAACGAGTATTGTTTTGAGTATGATGGTCCTCCGATTTATGATGAGTATCCAGAGGAGGAAGATGAAATGGAGTATTTTGAATACCAAGGTCCTCCGATTTACGATGAGTATCGTGAGGAGAAGGATGAATCTGAGCCTATTTTTGATGAGTTTTCGGAAGAGGATTAATCTGAGAATTTGCATATTTTTGTATCAGTTTTGGTGGCTAATTGCACGCATGGGTTAAGCATGAAAGGAGGGTTGGATTTTGTTAAGTATGTGGCTACTTCTTTTAAGGGGCATGTACGTCAAGTGTGGGAAGATGAGTGATGGACGCCAAGTGTTCGATAAAATCCTGGTAAGGGTTGTGACATCTTGGAATGCACTGATTTCGGGTTATGAGAGGTAGAGAAGTTGAATTGGATCTGCAATTGTCTGATGAAATGTCAAGGAAAGACTTAGAGGGGGAGCCCAATTGGGTGACGACGATGAGCGTTTTTCTAGCATTTGGGAGCTCATCTGCTCTGGTATCGATACTCATCCTGTTGATGTTCAGTCTCAAAGAAAAGTATTACCCGTTCGATGATGATGAAGCTGGTCCTTGGGATCCCGACAAAAATTCGAGGACAAATTTTCTTCAACCCGGAGAGAATGATGAAGAGTGAGCTAGGGTGCAATTTGGGCTTTTATTTAATGGGCTTTATTTTAGGGTTCGTAGATTAGAGTTTTCTATTTTCTATTTAAGCCATGTTGGCCATCAAGTTAGAGTTTTAGTTTTTGATGATATGAGAATTATAGGCTTTGTGCCTCTTTGAGGAATTCTTTTGAATTTTGCCTCCTCTAACGGTATTCGAGGTTGTTCAAATCCACGTTCTTGGAGTTTATGTATTAATCGTGCCAGGTTAGCGGAGTTTTTCGACATCCGATGATTAATTTTATCTTTCGTTATTCCGACACTGAAGTCGAAAACAAGATAGCGATTATCCCGTCGGCGCGGAGAACAATTGGTTTGCAAGAAAAACACGAAGACGAGGATTCTCCCAACTGAATTTCGAGCGGAACTCTTGGTTTCCAATTTATTCAATATAATTTTTCTCAAAAATGGTTACCCCTAAACAGGCACAAAAGCCAGACTTATATAGTCTTCTAAGCAGTCTTGCCCTAATCAGCAAAAGTACGAAAAACTCCCTAAGCAAATTTACGAAAAAAACAACAAAAAAGGTGGGAGCAAAGGTCCGAAAATAAAGCCCACGAAAAAGGTCCATGAAGCATTAGTTAAGACGGATTATCCGGAGATGCTCCTGCATCAGTCTCTCGGGGTTGAAAAGAACTCGCCCTCGAGGTCTACATAAGATCGGCGTCATCAGCAACGTAAGGGCTCAGATGATTCACGTTAAAGACATCAAACTTCTTTAAGTGACTCGGAAGGCACAAGCGATATGCATTATCATTAATCTTCTCAACGACTTCACAAGGGCCAATCTTCTTCTCCTTAGGCACAAGAGATAAGTGCAGATCAGGATTCTACAAAACATATCTAAACAGAAACAGAAAAAATAGATGAAATAAATCATGGACTTGAAGGTTATCACCATAATAGGACAGAACTTGCTGAATATAAGGAGGTCAGCCCCCAAATCAAACTAAATGCTAATACACCAGCTTGTCTTCCCACTCAAACGGTATTATATCCTAGTGTTAATGAGGCAGGAGATTTGGGTATAGTGTTACCTGAAGACATCATTAACCGGGCTTTTAGAAAATTATATCTCTCCCATCCGATTACAGTCTCCAAAATATTTAAAGAAATTATGGATACCGAGAACTCTTCACATAATCAGGAAATTTCTCTCCCAACTACCCCAACATTGATTGTAGCTAGTCAGACCATAGATGGGAACTCCCCTGCTCACATTAGGGCAAGAAATGCATCCCCCAATGCATATAGTAGTCCAAAGGTCTCAAAGCATAACTCAAAAAATAAGACAAAAGGATTAAGTAAGCATACCTGTAAGGTGGCAATGGCTCAAGATAATTCCCATATGGATACTAGCATTGACCAAGTATACAATGCAGGACTCACAGTAAAAACTACGAATAATGCACTTATAGAAGATCTAGAGAGTGAGTTCAACTACTCAAAACCAATGCCTAATGGAGAGACAATTAAAATTAAGTCCCTAATAGTAGATTTGTGAATTGAACCCCCATCCTCTCCTAACTACCTATTATTATGTCAGAAAATGAAGCACATAGATCCCCTATAGAACTGAATCAATTATGGCAAAGTGCATAAGAGGCTAGTGCCTCGGATGGGGAATTCACGATTCATACATCTAAGCGATTTAAAAAGTCACAGAAGAAGAAAGGGAAAAAATCTCTCGATGATTACTTGGTTAATAAACAAGTACAGAAGCCAGAAAAACAATCTTCCAGATACCCTAAATGCTATTACTCAAACCAATGACAAAACGAATAATATGGAACATAAGGGGGTAAGAAATATATTGTCCCAGAGGAGACTAATCAGACTAGTAAAACTACATTCCTTAGAGTTTTTGATCCTATTTTAATTGAAAGTCAATAAAAGCAACATAGACATACTGCTCAAGAGAATCAAATTTGAGAATGGAATTGCTAACTGTACTGATACCATTTGGATTCTGTGGAAACATTCGATTAATTGTTCAGTTATTATAGATTCTCCATAGTTACTAATCATGGAGGTTTATTTTAAAAACTGTACGGACTTCATCTATATTGGAGGTGTTTATGCAAGTTGTCACAGGGTGGGTAGACAGGAATTATGGCTGATCATGAGACAGGTATGCAATGCAGTAGCAGAACCTATCCTTATTGGCAGAGACTTCAACGTCGTGAGGTAGCAAAAGAAAAGAAGGGAGGCAGGCCTATAAACTTATGATCTACTGGGGAATTCATAGAAGCAATTTAGGATTGTAACCTAACAGATGCAGGGTACAGTGGCAATAGATACACATGGTGTGATAATCGGCAGAGATCAACAAGAGTGTTTAAAAGACTGGACAGGGTTTTGAATCGTGTATCTATCAGAAAGTTAGATAGTTGAGGCAACAAAAATTTAGGTCTCTCATCTTAATCGTGTATGCTCAGACCATGCCCCGCTGCTACTATAAATGTTTCCTACACGTTCAAGGACACCAGGCAGATTCCAATTCCATAGATTTCGGATAGCCCATCCTGATTTCTACAAAGTAGTCTTGGAAAGCTAGCCAGCAACAGTGCATGAAAAAAATCCTGTCAGGCTCTTTTATATTAAACTTAAGTCCTTGCGAAGAGCTCTCAAGGAATGGAATAAACGATCCTATGGTAACATATTTGATAACATCAGGATGTCAGAGGCTGAGATAGCTGAATTAGAGAATATATATGACACTGGTAAGCACCTATTTAGGGTTTATTTCATGCTTTATTTTAGTCCATTTCATGCCCTAAACACCAAGATTATAGCTTAATCATGCTCATTTCCATTTTAGTAGAACTCGGTTATATGTTCTTATATTGTAGCAACTCATGCTTAATTCACTACACATTTTGCTAGGAATTAAACAAGCATGCCAAGGGACGAAATTTGGAGTCAAGATGTCCAGATCTTAGCTGAAAAATCTGGGCAGAATTGAAGAAATATCTAGAACCAAGTCTCGGACCATGAAAATAAAAGGAACCACTTCAACCATGGAAACAAAGCTCGGGGTCTGCTCCAATTAGATGAACTTTCAGGACCGTTTGACCACTTCAAACATCAACATACATGGCTAGGAACCAGCAAAAGCCTGAAATAGAAAAGGTCAACCACTCCTCCAAAAGTTGTCTCACCATTTTGGGAAGAAGTTTGAATTTACCCTCGTGACCTCGAAGTCTATACTGAGATATCAGCTTCGAAAGGGATACATCAGTCCTTACTCACGAAATGCATCAAGGATGATGTCTTGGCTTTGATCTCGACCATACACGTCCCAAACGGATTGGATTCAAATATAAAACCGCAGCTAGCCCTTGAGCTCGTGAACAAGTTCAGTTTACACTTCAGATGGATTTAACGCAGCGGAACCACAGTTTGAAATGCGACTTCATCAAGTGTGCAAACTAGAGCAATGTCCGAAAGATCCCTGAGTTAAGTGTGCTATTCCAGTGAAAACCTGAGGGGGCCCGAGTGTAATTGACTCATTTTTGGATGCCCTAGCAGCGTAAAGTCTGAAATTTAGAGCGAGATACAACATTCAGCAGCGGACTCAGCAGCTATTCTGGAGTGGCGAAAAAGAAGAAAGGAGAAGAAGGAAGCTTCATCACCCGAGAGAAAGGGCCACCGTTTTTCAATTCCGACTTATTTTTATGACTCTCTTTCATATCAAAACCTTGTATTTGGATGTTTTAGTTCTTGCTATGAGCTAAACCTTGTAGCTTGAGGCTCGTTTGAGCCTCCTTACGAAACCATACCTATTTAGCTTATGAAAGTATATTAGTTTACCTTGAAATATATGTGTGTGCTTGCTTTGTCACATGGGTGTGGTTAGAGCTCGAATTTACACTCAACTTAGGTGAGCTAGATTAGAAACAAGATCACAAGATTTAGGTCCTACACGAGGCACATACATTACCGTCCTTGGAGTATAGCACCCCTAACTTGTAATGTCACATTAGGGATGGTTCTTTTGCACTCAATACCACCAACACGTCCGGTGGAGGCTTAGTCCAATGAAGTCCTTGTGTTGAGGTTTAGGGTGGCCAAGAGACTAACCCAAGAGGCTCTTAGTTGCATAAAAGTCCCGTGATGCAAGGATAGGTACACTAGATGCTAGATTAAGTTAGAAATGACATGAGTGCATAAGGAGGTGATATACCAAAGCCTCAAGCATCTTCTCATCATTGTAAACCTATGATATTGTGTTTGTGTAGGTGAAAACTCTCGGATTGTTTGAGCTTGTGCATTTGAAAGTCATGGATCATTCTTTGTTCATACTTCAACTCTCATATGGTTTCATGATTTGCTTAAGTTAGGGAAATTTGGATGTTTGAGGATCACATTGGAATATGTTCAAGTCATGTTTAGTTGCTTTAGTTTTATTTTAGCTTGATTAGAGTAGTGACGACTAAAAATCATTGTAGTTACTCTGAGAACGTATTTTAACAAGCATGATTTAGCTCTACTCCCTTGGAAGATGACCCTTGCTAGCCAAAGATTTACTACTTACATGACTATGTATACTTGCATATAGGTGCATTTCATATTTTGTTTATCAAGTTTTTGGCACCGTTGCTGGGGAGTAGTTTCCCTAACTCATGCTACATTTGAATACACTATCTTTGTTAACTTTTTACTTGCTTTCATTTTCATTTTGTTGAACT
>JAOYMZ010089207.1:0-10916 GCA_025802335.1 Pinguicula primuliflora
CCGGTACCCGATCGGTACCGATAACCGGTACCGGTACCGGTCGGACCGGTACCGACGGTATTTTTTGGACAGCCCTAAAAAAAATATCTCTGTATGCTCCACCCTGAACGCCACTCTACCTATTTGGAGATTGCAAATGCACCACAATGAGATTCCAGTTCTATCTCCTAGCAAGATTGACCGTTTTAAGCCACCATGAGGAGGCATTTTCGGTTGTTTTGTTTGTTTTTGCCTGTACAGTTTTTGTTGGTAAATTTCCCCCTGTTGTACAAAAAAAATGCATGTTTTGTTCACACTAAATTACAATCTTATATTTCATTATTCCAAATTCCACAAAAAGGTTTCTAAAGTTTGTTAGAAAAAATATACATTTCGTAGAGATTCTATTTGAGCTTAAAAAAAGCCTAAAGATAGAATATAAACGATTTTGAAATGATATATGGTATTTTGATGGACGGAAAATTGATAGCCAAAGAAAAACTCAATACATGTAAGAATATTTCAAATATGAATAATATATACATATTATTATATATACTATCTATTTGTAAAATATTTTAAATACAATTGATATATAAATAAATTTATGTATATATATTTTGTAGAGAGATTACAAATGAGGTTGTAACTTAAACACAAGCATTAGTATGAGATTATGGGTATTGATGTTTGAATGTGAAGTGTGGGAGTTTTTTTTCCTTAAATTTTATTCATTCTCTACAATTTATGATGGGAAAAATATTACCTATATAAGGATCATCTCATACTTTGAAAACAAAAAAAATATTCAACCTAGACTTTCTTTTAATTTTTTGCATCTTTCTTTGGGCTCATTTGTTTTGAGTTCTTTGTGATAAAAGGAAGACACAATTCGAGTTCGATGGAATAGTGTTGTAAGTGTTGTGCAAAACTATTCGTTCTCCGTTGTATCATGAGAGAAGACGTCCAAATTCTCAAAGCACCTAGGAGGGGACGAATCTGTTTTAAGGAAATTGTAATGCACAGGTCTCGGAGATCCCTCATAATTCTTGAAAGATTTTGATGTTCGGTAAAAAATCAATCAAACTGTTATCTCCCCACCACTAGTTCTTACAATCTCAAAAAATTTTTTCTCTATTTTATTGTGGACTAACAGTTTTGTTGAGTAGAAATAATTATTATGGATTCTTGATCATTGCAAAATAGAACTAAGTCATGTTGCTTCAATCCTTCATCAAGTTGACGGATTTTAAAGAATGGAAATTTTGGGACAACAAATAACAGATTTATGAATCTGTTGGGTTATATCGTGTTTATTTTTTTATGAATTAATGAATTGCTTGCATAGTTAATGATATAACTTGTGATATTTCCGTAAGCAATTTTGGTGTTAGTAGAATGATTTTGTGAATGGGAAGATCATTATGGATGTATGTCTTTTCTCCTTTGTGTATTCACTGTTATTGCATGAATGATTCGAAAGGTGCATGTTTGAATTGTGGAATCGATTTGGTAAAATCGGAAAACAAGATCAATTTTTTTAGGGAAACGGAAGGCCAGATTGAGAATTTTTTTTTTTTTTTGGTAAGTAGCCTATTTTGTTTCTTATTTTGGCTATTGTAAATGTAAATATGTATTCATCCATTACATGACTTACAAGTCTTAAACCGTCTGACAATTAATTGTTAATTTTATTTCAATTAATTGTCAATTTTATTTCAATTAATTGTCAATTTTATTTCAATTAATTGTCATTTGTTGCTTGCAATTTTTTTTCCGTATATTTGGTCTCTTGATCTTGATGGCTACTCGTTGGAGGTCATCATTACATATTGTTCTAGTTTCTCCATGAAATTATATCTAGAGTTGGTGAGGAGAGTGTTCTATCCGACCATTGCAAAAAAAAGGGTGTTCTATCTGGATATAAAACAGGATATCATGAAATACGAGTGACCCATCAGCAGTTTGTCGATGAAACTATAATATTTGGCAACGGCTCTATAGATGATATACATGCAATGAAGAAAGTGGTAAGGATCTTTGAACTTATCTCTGGGCTTAAAGTAAATTTCTCTAAGAGCAGTTTAATGTCGCTAAACGATTCTGAGGAGGATATAGTTAGTCAGACCACTGCTCTCCACTGCAAAACAGGGACAATATCATTCAAATATTTGGGGGTTCAAGTTGGCCTAAACCCACGGCTGATTAGTTCCTGGAATTCAGTCATTGAAGTGTTATCTAACAGGCTGAAATGTTGGGAGAAACGCTACATATCAATGGTTTGCCGCATTACCTTGGTAAAATCAGTGTTATCATCAATCCCCCTTTACAATCTATCCATCTACAAAGTCCCCGCTGCTGTTCTAAGGAAAAAGGATAGTATTATGAGCAAGTTCCTATGGGGGAAACCAAAAATAGCTCTAGAAAAATCTCTTGGATAAAATGGAGGAAACTATGTTATCCTATCCGAAAAGGAGGTCTGGGCTTCAAATCTATAAAGGATTTCAACCTATCTCTATTCGGCAAATGGGGATTCAGATTATTCATTGACACAAGAAGCTTGTGGCAGTAAGTTCTAATCTCATTTTATGGACCTATCTCAGTTCACAATCATCAGCAAGCTAGGAATCAATGAGTCTGGTGGCAGGATATAACCAAATACATACTATCTGCAAACTGGTTCAAGGCTAAATTGTTGAGAAAAATTGGGAATGGGGAGATGACGCTATTTTGGAAAGACAGATGGTTTATTGACAAACCCTTAACAAATGAATATCCTGAACTCTACAATATTGCAATTGATAAGAATATCACTCTGACAGAGAAAGGATTTTTCGATTATACCTGGAGGATTTGGAGATGGTCTTGGAGCTGGACTCGTGATTGATTGTGCTGGTGTCGAATTGGAGCAACAAAATGCCCTCCTATTCCGTTTGAATCAGGCCCCCCTCAAACGAACGATCCGAATTGCTGGCAATGGAGCTCTCAACAATACTGCAACGCTGAAGTGTATCAAGAGCTAATGTCTAGTGAATGGGAAGATGGTACAACTAATGAAGCACTGGGCAGAATTTGGAACCGTTTCATTCCTTCAAAGATTTGGGCTTTTTGCTGAAGAGCTCTCCAAAATAGGATTCCAACAGGGGACAACCTCCTGCGTCGTGGTGTTACTTCAGCGTCGATAATTTGCTCTCTATGCCAAGAAGAGCACGAGTCCGTCTCCCATTTGTTTGTGTAGTGCCCGATCTCCAGAGATCTATGGAGACGCTGCTTTACTTGGCCGCAATTGTCGTTCGTCCTCCCTGACGATCCGATACTATTGATCTCCCTACACCAGAGGCTACTATACCTAGTACAGATTCGCAAACTATGGCCTCTAGTCTGGCAATTCTGCTTCTGGTCTATTTGCCAAATGAGAAATTATGCCATCTTTCATCAGGAACAGCCAAACACTCAGAAGACCACGGAAGAAATCCAGCTTCGTCTATGGCTTACACTGAGAGCCCAAGGTCAATTGAGCTTGCTTTTAGGCTTGGAGAATGGATTAGGGAGCCACTATTGTGTATAAATATGAGTTGATGGATAAGGCCCAAGTAGGAATGTAAATATGTACCTACACACATACAGCAATAAAACTTTCTTACCTACAAAAAAAACATATTGTTGTAATTTCCTAAATCTAGGTGTGTGATAGTTGGAGATAGAACACTTCTATGAATATTAGTTAGAACTGATCGGAAACAAATATTAATGACATATATCAGTTATAAAATAACTATTTTGAGTTATAATTCATATGTTATTTTTATTATATGAACGTATTAATTGTCATCCACTATATTAATCGTAACGCTTGAATAATTACTTAATTGTACATGTAGGAAAATGAATAACCTTTTCAATTTATTTATCTTGCAAATTATTGGAAATTGACAATTAGTTAGTGGATTTCGGATGCAGAAAATGGCAAATAATGTTGATGGAAGTAACGATTGATTGCTCAATATTGTAGACTCCTCCAAACGGTCATTGGCACAAATTGAGATCCCATATGATACTCTAACTCTTTGGAGCTCGCATGGAAAGAATCGTCCCGAGGTAACATCTATTGTGATGGTTTCTTAGGAGACATCTATTCCAATGTGACATGATAAAAAGCTGGAGAAACTTACTCCAATTTCAATGAGCATGAACACAAAAGATGGTCTTCTACCTCATGTTGTTGAATCTTGTGAGATTCTTAAAATATGATTCTCCTATTGATAAAGAGGATAAAATAAACAAAGTATTGAATGCCATAGATGGATGAAAGCATTTTTGGCTTTCTATGATATAACAAATACTTCGTTACTTTCATTGATGATAATACAAAGTAATGTTATGTTTATTTGATAAAAAGTAAGGACAAGGCTATAGAGAAATTTACTCTTTATAAGAAAAAAGTCGAAACCAACTTAATAACGAAATTAAGATGGTTCGAAGTGACCGTGATAGTGAATATGTAAAACTACTTGGTGCATTTTATACCCAACATGGAATAATTCACGAGGTCGCTGCCTCTTATTCCTCACAATCCAATGGGATTGCGGAAAAAAATAGAACCCTGAAAGAAATGATTAACTCGATGTTGATCAATTTGGGTTTATCACAGAACATGTGCGGGGAAGCTATGCTGTCGGCAAATTGCCTTTTAAATAAGGTGCCCCGTAAGAAAGTTGAAAAGACCTCATACAAATTGTGCGAAGGAAGAATACATTCTTATAAATGCTTAAATGTGTGGGGTTATCGTAGCAATACCGTTACCGAAGAAAATAAAAATAGGCCCTAAAATGATTGACTGTATTTTGATTGGATACGCACATTATAGTAGTACATATCGATTTCTTATGTATGAATCTCAAAATTCTAATATTCATAAGAACACAATAATGGAATCGAGAAATGCTTCGTTCTTTGAGGATGTATTTCCATATAAATTCAAAAAAGTTGCAGCAAGTTCTTCAAAAGAAATCTTGGATGACAGTAGTCATAAAGATAATACAGAAGTTGTAGAAACTCAGCAAGATCTCAGACGTAGTAAAATGGCAATGATAGAAATATCTTTTGGATCAAATTTTCTAACCTATATGGTTTAGGATTTACCTCGAACCTACAAAGAAGTTGTAAATTATACAGAAAGTCCTTTACGAAAAGAAGTCTCAAAAGGAGAAATTGACTCCATTATGCATAACCATACATGAGAACTAGTGGACATCCCTCCGGAATGTAAACCATTAGGTTCCAAATGGGTTTCCAAACGGAAAAGGAAAACAGATAGAACAATTGAAAAGTATAAGGCCCGATTTGTGATCAAAGGATCAAGCAAAAGAAAGCTGTGATTACTTCGATACTTATTCTTCCGTGTCAAGAATAAATTCAATAAGATTGATTTTAGTAATTGCTGCATTGAAAAATCTTGAAGTACATCAAATGGATGTAAAAATTGCTGTTCTTAATGAATATCTTGATGAAGAGATCTACATGGAGCAACATGAGGATTATGTAGCTCCTGAAAAAGGAATTTTTTTTTTGTAAACTTATGAAGTCACTGTACGGACATAAACAAGCACCCAAACAGTGGCATGAGAAATTAGATCATGTCATGATGACCAATGTGTACAAGATCAATAAGTGTGACAAGTGTGTATACGCAAAAATTACAGAACAAGTATACGTGATCATGTGTTTATATGTAGATGACATACTAGTTATATGCAACAGTGATCTAATGCTAAAATGTACCAAAGACTTGCTGAACTCAAAGTTTGATATGAAAGATCTGGGCATGACGGATGTAATTTTTGGGATTAAAAATTATGAGAATGCCAAGTGGTAACATATTAGCCAATCCCACTATGTTGACAGGATTCTTGACGAATTTAATAAGAATGATTCTAGTTTGGCTAGAACTCAAATTGATACAAGTAAATATTTGTCAAGGAATAAAGGAGAGTGCATTGCTCAAATAGAATATGCTAGAGTGATTGCCAGTCTGATATACTTAATGAGTTGTAGAAGACCAGACATTGCCTATACTGTTGGTGTATAGAGCAGATTCACGAGTAATCCAGAAAGTGATCACTGGAAAGCAATCATAAGAGTACTAAGGTATCTAAGATATACTCGTGATTATAGACTACATTATATCAGAGATTCTTGTGTATTAGAAGGATACACTGATGCAAGTTGAATTTATGATATACACGAATCCAAAGCCACTAGTGGATATGTTTTCACTATTGGAGGTGGAGCAATTTCATGGAAATCAGCTAAACATACCATGATAACCAGATCCATGATGGAATCTGAGTTTGTGGCGTTGGATAAATGTAGGGAAGAGGATGAATGGTTATGCAATTTTTGCAAGATATTCTAGATTGTCCAAGATCGGTACTGGCAATATGCATACATTGCGATAACAGATAGTCAATTTACAATTGGTAGAGCCTACAATGTGTTATATAATGATAAATCAAGACATATATGTCGTCGACCTAATTCCGTTAGACAACTGATCTCAACTGGAGTTATCACTATAGACTTTGTGAAGTTAAAGGATAACATATTGGATCCGCTAACCAAAGGGTTAAATAGAGATTAAATTGAAAAGACAACGAGAGGAATGAGTTTAAAGTCCATAGAACGATAAGGTTGATGCAAAGTAAATCCAACCTAGTTGACTGGAGATCCCAAAATTTAGGTTCAAAGGAATAACCTGCCTAGTTGCCCTCTTAAAGATAATCTTTTGTTGAGAAATTTTTAATCCTGAATGGTTTTTAATCCTGAATGGTTATGTCCCCAGGTATGGTCCCGAATTGTTGTGATCCAACAGCTAAATTCGGGACTATAAGATTTTTCATCTTTTGTTTTTGGCTAAAATTGGCCTCTTTACTGCATTGTTTGTCTTTTACTTCAATACTAAAGGCTTCCATATTAACCAGATTGAAACATTAGCTTCGCTGATTGATAACTCAAACTCACAGATGACGATATGGAAATTGTTAGGGATTTTGGGCACATGACCGTATTTCATTTATATTCTTGCTGCACTAACATCTATTTCCTTGTTTTTGCACTCATGTACGTTCCGAATCCGATGGCCAAATTTGTTAAAATCTATAAGTCGTAAGACCTTTTATAGGCTTACATATGACTTAAAGACTGTCAACCAAGTCACTTATGTGTCTTGGAGGTTGAAGTTCTAAATTCGGATTACCGTCGTGTCAATCGGGATTCTTGGATTTTTTCTGTTCTTAACAACGTTTGGGTAGTCGTGTCAATCGGCTAGTTGTATTTGTGGGCCTAGATTAGTGTTGGGCTTAATCCTATTTCAGCTGGGCTTGTTGGGCTGGTCTCTGATTTATTTCATGTGGGCTGCTTCCTTATACCTTTATTTCAAGTCCAATTATCTGATTTAATTCTCTTGGCCCTATTTTGCTATCTCTCGGCCTGCTTGCACTTATTCTTCCTGGATTGGGCTGGGCCTGCTCATACTTATTTTTCTATCTCTTGGCCCTGTGATATATATTCATCGGCTCCTTGGACTAGATCGAGACTTACATTTTTCCGGCTTATTGATACTCTCTGGAACTCTCTGGTACTCTCTCTGACTTTGTAGAAACCCTACTTTTATCTCTCGTCATCGTTTTGACTTTTTCGACCGATTTACTGATCAGTTTATATAACTACTCACAGATTTGGAATCTTCGTCCTTCCCTCGTTCTTTTGAAACGATTGGTTTCCATTTTCTCTCGAGTTGACCGACGGTTACTTTCGGGTTCCTATACTAACGGCCCATGTTTTAGCGCTAATTTCTTCGAGAAATCGCTAGATCTGTGACTTTGCTACGGTCGGCATACAGGAGTTTTCATTTATATATCACTTTTATACATTGTGATATATTTTGGTTTTTTCTACAATCGGGCTACCATATGTTATTCTCTGGTTGATTACAGGTCTGAGCAAGGCCGAACGGACCTCACAGTGGTATCAGAGCGAGGTTACCGCTCAGATCTGGTTACTGTTTGAGTTTGCATGTCTCCTTTCTGTTGAGACTTGCAACTCCTATTGTTAGATCCGTATTTTGTTGGTTGAAATCTTGAGTATCACTGAGTTTTCGCTTGGTTCAAAATTTTATTGAACTGATGTTATTGATATTACTGCTGTCTGGACTTTTTCACATGTATGTTTCAGATTTGAAAACTTGAGATCTGTTTTTGTTGAGTAGTTCTATGAAATCTTGAGTGTGAAATTCTGTTGAACTGTTTTGTTCGTGCTTACTGTTGCATGCTTACTTGAGACTGGGATCTGGTCTTGCATGCTAGAATTTCGTACGCTGCTGAAACTTATATCTTAAATTGCTATCTGTTAGCAGTTGCATGCCTAGGGCGAGCTGTTTATTCATCAGCTCTGTTGAGATCTACATGCTATTTTGCTACTTGTCATTGAAAAATCTGTGATTACTTGATCGAGTTTTTTAACACCATCTTATTTTCAAAACTGCTATGTTTTACTGAAAAATCTTTGAAACTGTGAATTTTTGAACGGTTTTCAAAGATTTAGTTACAAAATATTTCTAATGTGCCAAATTCAAACACTATTTGGATTTTTGATCTGCCTGTTTGTGATATCTGAGATTGTGTGCTATCTGGCTATACACTGCCTTCTGGTATTACTTGTTGACTAAATTACATGGAAGCAAACGAAAGGAAAAAATAAAAATCTGAAAAGAAAAAAAGCAGGGACAAAATTAGAGGCCTCTAGACAATAGACCGTCCACAGAATATTTTTGGACTGGGGCTTATACACACAGCCCCGTGTAAGTCTTCTGTTAGCCTTTTATGCACTCTTAAGGTGGGTCTGTGAGCATGAGGTGCTTTTATTGCTTTGGCCCATGAGCCTTGACTGATATTATCTGGGCTGTGAGCATATTTGATTACAGCTTTGGCCCGTGAGCCCTGCCTGTTATTTTTCTTATTTGAGTGTTACTTAGGGGTCTTAGAGAGGAGCCTAGTGAAGAGAACCCCTGAGGATCTCTGTGGGTACGTCCCTTGCATGCGATTAGAGTCAGGATTAGACTGCCTTCGCTACTGCTGAACTCTGAAAAGAGTTATAAGGCTGAAATAAGAAATAATCTAAATTTTCTCCTGTCTGCTCCTTGAGAGTATCTGAAATCTGAGCACACGAGTACATTTTTCTGAGACTTTGTTGTATCTGTGATCACTGATTATGTCTGTCAGAATTGAAATTGACAATTTGATGGGAAGGGGGATTTTATTACTTGGGCTAGACGCATGAAATCTGTTCTGTCACATTATAAAGTGCATTATGCTTTAAAATCTATTAAAGACTGGCCTGAAACCCTTACTGCTAAGGCTGAAGAAATTAGGGAAGAAGCATTGAATTTGTTGATTTTAAATTTCTCTGATTCAGTCATTAGGAAATTAGATTGTTCAGAGGATCTGTTAGAGATTTGGGAAAAATTGTATGAAACTTATGCTTCTAAAGCACCAGCAAACCTAATTTTTGTTAAAGGGTCACTGTTTTCATACAAGATGGATTCTGAAAAAACTGTTGAGGAGAATATGAATTAATTTTTTGAACTTACCCAACATTTGAAAGGAAATACACATGATTTGGATGATGAGTCTCTTTCCATGATTTTACTAAATCCAGTAAGTGAAGATTATTTGGTTGTCAAAAATGCACTTAAGTATTCAGGTTCCTTGCCTAAACTGGAAGTTATTATAAGTGGTTTGAAAGCTAGGGAAATAGAGTTAAAGAACTCTAAGCGTGTTTCAAATGTTTTATTTACTAAGACTGTGACTAAGGATGAAACTGATAGACCTAAGGTTCAAAATCAAGCTGTCAGTCAAGGTCAGAATAGGTTTGGTCCTAGAAATCAACGTTTTCAACAGAATAAGAATTTTTCTAGAGGTCAAAACTTTCAACAGAATAGAAATTTTCAGTCTGCTTTAAACTTTTCTACTGCTGGTTTTAATAGAAACGGCTTTCAACCTAGGTGCACTTATTGTCACAAACTAGGTCATGTCCAGAGTAATTATTTTGCTTTGAGTAGAGATAATAGGATACATAATGTTAATCAGGCTGTTGTAACAATAATTCCAACACTTTGTTTGTGTCTGAAACACCTAGTCAGAGACACACTGATGCACATAGGTGTAGTGATGTGAATACTTCTGGTCAGCCTACACTTAGTTTTCGTGAAAATAATTTTACTTGTCAAAATGTTCAACATACGTGTGTTAATACCCATAACCTCAATACGGTTGCATCTGAAAATGTAGGGTCAGGGTTTTTTATTCTAGAAATCAACCTAGCTCCTCTTATAACCAACCTATGTATGACTCAGTCTTCTTTGTAAACAATGAGGGTAATGATCTTGTATTAGACGAAGAAGAGTCTGCATTAGATTAGAACACCTTTAACGATGATGATTTGATTCAGTTCATGTCTGAGTGCTAAAAAATTAATTTTTCTTTAAAGGGTCGTTTTGATTTTTCAAAACAGTTGATCCCAAAATCTTTTCCAAATTGCTATCAAACTGTTTCTGTTCCTAAAGTTGATTCTGTTGTGCGTGTTAGTTAATGTCAGGATTATGTCTTAGTTGTTTCTGATTTTGAGAACACTGATGAATGGATTTTAAACTCGGGCTGCACTTACCATATGACACCTAATCTAAACTGGTTTGACACCTTAGATAAGTGTAAAATTGGAATGACAGTAATGGGTAATGGCAGTGTGTGTGAGATTATAGGCACTGGTTCTGTTTCATTAAAATTAGATAATGTGAATAGGGTGAAGTTGACTAATGTTAGGTATATACCTGATCTTAAGAGGAATTTGATATCTCTTGGCATGTTAGAAGAATCTGGTTG
>JAOYMZ010089218.1:0-10916 GCA_025802335.1 Pinguicula primuliflora
CTTGTGTAGCTGCTATATATTCAGCTTCTGTTGTCGACGTAGCAACGATCGACTGCAGTTTTGAAACCCAGCTCACAACAATTCTTTCTATCTACACGAGGTCCTGCATTATCTTCAAAAAATTAAACCTTTTGGCTCCTATGGTGGAAAAATGTAGTATTCTTATCACCTGATTTGAGTCATTTTATACGAGATTTATGTCACTCAAAATTGTCTTCCAGATGGAGCAAAGAGGCTTCACCATCTATGATATTCTGCAAAATATTATTTTCTTAAATCTTCACTTTTATGTGGACTGCAACTTCATCATCCCCAAAAACGAAGGAGATGAGATGCTCTCTAAATCTTTGCGCAATGGATAGAAGGCCCGCTACAAACGGGATTTCAAAGTCAGTAGACCGTTTTTTGGTGAAATCCGTGCAGTTCAACATATTCAAAGCCCAACTAGCGGCCTGTTTATGTATATATGTACAGTGTGCATTTTCTTTTTGTGTACAGCTCATTAAAAAAAAATCATCCTTTGTGGAGCCCCTTGTCCAACTTTGCTGTTTTGACAAGATGAATACGTTATCTTTTCAAGTTCTACTTATAAAAACTTATTGCTCATCAAACTCACCTCATTGGCATCATACATGGTTGTATCTATTATATACAATATTATTGTGTAGCATCTAACCAGTACATATATTCTTCTCCACGTGCAAATGTCAGCTCATTTTCAAAGAAAAACACATTGGTTCACGCAAAAATCCGGAAGACTTTTGTCTATCTTCACAATATAGCTTCTTCATGTGGTCTAGTGGCCCTTATATTTTCCACTCCACTCCAAATGGAGGCAAGACTTTCCTGGAAAGTGAATTGTCATCTGGTGTCCGTGTGACTATATAAACCCCCACAACCCCTCTTACATTTCTTGCTCAGACATGGCTTGTCCAGTCCTCTCTTTCTTTAATCTCTAGTTGAAGTGCTGATGATATAAACATATACATACAGACCTAAGCTCTTATTTTGCGTGTGTGTGTGTGTGTGTTTATTTGTGTTGAAGAGTTTTAAACTGAATATGACTGAAGATAGAATGATCGTCGACTGGAGAGGAAGGCCTTATGATCATCTCAAGCATGGAGGATTTAAAGCTGCAGCCTTTGTTCTAGGTACATAAAGAACCATATGTATCTCTACGACCATATTCAAAGACACAGACACTCAAACATTTGGCAGTATGTGTGTTTAAGTATCTTGTTAGTGTTGTTTGGTCACTCTGTTCCAAAAGGCGGTAGACTAGTCCACTTAGGCACCGTTTAGGTGCTGCCTTTGCCCCAAACACTACGTGAATACTGCCTAAGCATCGAGGAGCGCTTAAGCGGCTGCCTAGGTACTAGGCGGGCCTAGACCGGTTAGTGACTCCCTAGCAGTTTTTCGAATAGTGTTTGGAGGTACACAAGATGTGTCTTTTCATTCTAGGCCTTTTGAAATGACAGTAACCTATGCCACCTATGTCCACCGTCCTGTTCAAATGTCAGGCTACCACCAATATTGGGTGCTTAGTGTGCAACATAGAATAAACGCCAACAATTTCTAGAACACTATCACCGATTGAACTTGTTTCCCTCCGCAGGCCTCCAAGGTTTCGAGATCATGGCCATAGCAGCAGTCGGCAACAACCTGATAACTTACGTGATGAACGAAATGCATTTCTCTCTGTCAAAATCCGCAAACACTGTCACAAATTTCGTCGGTACCGTCTTCCTACTCGCACTTCTGGGAGGATATGTAGCAGATTCATATCTCGGATGCTTCTGGACCATCATAATATTCGGATTCATCGAACTATCAGTAACAAAACAAACCTTTTCTTCTTCTTCTTCTCATCCATTCTGTCACAATATTGTTCCATATGGTATGGATTAGTAATATAATACTTCTAGATGTGTTTGTTTCCCAAAGGGTTTCATCTTGCTGTCCATACAAGCCCATCTTCCCCAGCTGAAGCCCACACATTGCAACATCATGTTGGGTGAGAGTTGTGAAGAGGCCCAAGGTTTGCAAGCAATTATTTTCTTTGTGGCCCTTTATTTGGTTGCATTGGGGAGTGGGTGTGTGAAGCCCAACATGATTGCTCATGGGGCGGATCAGTTCAATCGGGAAGATCAAAAGGAATCAAAGAAGCTGTCCAGATATTTCAATGCTGCATATTTGGCATTCTCTGTTGGAGAACTGGTGGCGTTGACGGTACTGGTTTATGTACAGACAAACTCCGGCATGGACGTAGGGTTCGCAATATCGGCCGCCGCCATGGCCGTGGGACTCACCAGCTTGATATGTGGAATATCTACTTATAGGAACAAAACTCCTCAAGGAAGCATATTTACACCAACTGCACAAGTAAGTGCAAAGTATGAGTTTCCATTGTATTAATAATCTGGAAGCAGTTGGGTGATTCTGCGAAATAAAAAAAAGCACCGCAAAATGGCTTGGCGCTCATATATAAGCGGTCTAGACAAAGTATTTTTTAATATAGTATTATTATTTTGCTTCAGGTCCTAGTGGCTGCAACCCTAAAGAGGCAGGCCTGTTCATCTGATCCAAGGATGATAAATCAATCCCATGACATACATATTTATGGAACTTTTCCCAATTCTGGCCTCACTCAAAGATTTAGGTAATGACTTCCTATGTTTAGTCATTTAGGATAAAAACTTACGTTCGAGGTGGTTGGTCAGGCTGCCTAAGCGCGACTTACGCGTTGGGCGGTTGCCTTCTACCCTATCCAAATGTCGTCTAAACATCCGTATGGGGACGGCCTAGGTACTGGGCGAGCCCTAGCTTCTCAAGGACTACCTAATGTTTTCTCGAACACTCGTAAAAATTAATTAATCTAGTCGTTTCCGGAGTGTTCATCTAGCGATTACTTTAGAACGGATGAATTTTGGTTCTGCCCTTTTGAATGTGTGATTCAAGTTCATTATTTGGGTGCAAGCCCACCCTTTTAGTGTTTTAGCAATGGTCTAAATCTTTGTTCGAGAAGGCGGTCGGCTAGGCTGCCTAGGTGCTGCATTGAGGCTGGGCGGTCATCTCCCGTCCTGCTCGCCTAAACACCCGTTTAAGGACGCCTAAGCAGGCGCTTAAGCTGCCTAAGCGCTGGGTGAGCCCTAACCGCTTAAGGACCGTCCAACGCTTTATCGAACACTGATATAAATTAAAATTTCGTACGGGTTCCAAGGTTTATGCTGGATGGTTACTCCGAATTCCGTGCAACTTAAGACTTAGCACTCAAATTTCTCAATATTCTATTTGTTGTTCCTAGGTTCTTGAACAAAGCTTGCATTAAAACTGAAAATGGAGGTGTCGAGAAGGAGAGTCCCTGGCATCTCAGCACAGTGCATCAAGTGGAGCAAGTGAAGTCATTGATCTCAGTTATTCCCATATTTGCATGCACCATTGTTTTCAACACCATTTTAGCACAACTACAAACATTCTCGGTCCAACAAGGGAGCTCCATGAACACTCACCTCACAAATTCTTTCAACATTCCCCCTGCTTCCCTACAAGCCATACCTTACATCATGTTAATCTTCATTGTACCGGTCTACGACGCCCTTTTCGTCCCGTTGGCACGCAGATTTACGGGCCATGAATCCGGTCTCAGCCCCCTGCACCGGATTGGATTCGGCCTCTTCTTCGCCACATTCTCCATGATCTCTGCTGCCCTGATGGAGAGCAAGAGGAGAACCGAAGCCGTCCAAAACGGCAACGAATTGTCGATATTTTGGATCACACCGCAGTTTCTGATATTCGGGATATCCGAAATGTTCACCGCGGTCGGCCTGATTGAGTTCTTCTACAAGCAGTCATTGAAGGGAATGGAGACATTTCTAACTGCTGTGACTTATTGCTCCTATTCTTTTGGCTTCTATTTGAGTTCAGTTCTTGTTTCCCTTGTGAATAAGGTGACTAAGAATACCTCAGAAGGTGGATGGCTCAGCAATAATGATCTTAACAAGGATAGGCTTGATCTGTTCTACTGGTTCCTGGCTAGCCTTAGCTTCATCAACTTCATACACTATCTGTTTTGTGCACGATGGTACTCAAACAATCATCCATCCAACTCGGCAGGAGACTCGAACCCGGGCCCGAAAATCGTCGGGGATGAGGATGTGTACAGCTTCAACAGCAATGTGTGATGGGTCAGGTGGCTCATTTTCTCTAAGGTCTTGCTGCACTGAACTTGTACTAAGGGTGTAACAAAAGAGTTGTTACATTTGATGTTGTAAGGGGGGAAATGGTATTGATTCAATGTATAGAAAATGTGAGTGAAATGCTGCTGATACCCTTTTCCTTACAAGCAAGTTTCAACAGAGATTATTGAACCTAAGCCTTTGATGAGAGGATCTTACATTGATTACAATAATAATCATCAGAATAAAAGCTACTATAGACCACCTTTTAATTTTCCAATGCTCCAGAGTTCCATCAGAGGATATTCTCCAGCAAAGAGGCAGTTTCATGTGTCCTTCCCAACTCTTAAAGTCCTTTTTTCACATGAATGGAAGAAGAATTGTGGCAGTGAATGAGTGGTTTATCTGAAAAGAAGAGATGCATTTTTGATAGCTGTGATTGAAAGTCAACAATTCTTTCATCACTCAACTCCAACAGGAGCCACAACAAAGTAAGAATGGTTGTTGCTTCACAGTAAACCATTATCATGATCTAACAATTCACACTGTTGGGGGTGCATGTGCATAACACATTAACATCACAAGTATTGTGAATAGAAATAAAAATACATTATAATCCACACCAAATCTTGTGGCAAATAGTTTGTACTGTTTTGTGACTAAATCAGTTGTCCAGGAGCACTGACTGAAGGTTGGGAAATCTTTGTTATTATCTAAATCAGGACAAACAATGTCTAAATTTATTTGGGTGTTTTCTCAGTCAAGGGACATTTTGGAAGTGTCTTCTGCTTCTTGTTTCTGTACTCAAAACTTTTGTCACAGCACTGTCAAACTCAACTATGATCTGCTCTTGGTGTGGCTTAAAGCAACAGCAGCTATGGGACCAGCTGAACCCAGTGAGGAAGACATGACTTAGTGCTCCTTTAGGACATCCAAATCGAACTCAGTTTTATGATTGAAGTTGGTCCAGCACTGAATTTATTTGGGTTGCTATTCCAATTTAAAATAATAGTGGAAAGTCTAATTGAATTCAAGAAATTCAACTGATAGAACTGTATAAAATAAATGTGGAAGTTATAACTTTACCTATAAAAAATAGTTGAAAATCTAATTAAAGAAGCTACTTATTTTTTTTTTAATATTTTTAGTCAAAAGAAGCATACATTTTTTTTGGATAAGTGCTTTTGTATTAATAAATGGTTGAAAATAATCAACCATCACCGTTAAAACAGAGTAAAAGAAGCATACTGATCACTAAAAAAATATTATATAGCGAGAATTTGGTGAAAAAAAATGAATCTTTTGTGTTTTTCCCGATATTTGCATTTCGTTAGTCTTGTTTGAAACCCACGATTCACAATCACTATCTACATCTATATTCATATAATTAGAAATTTTGAAGTACACAATAATGTATAACATTGTAATTTGAATTATGACCACCAAAATTAAATTACCGAATTTCTATAATGTAAGAACTTCTTACAAGCAATCCTTGTTGTCAACACCAAACTGGTTACCCTAAAGGTGTGGGCCAGCAAGTTGGTCAATAAGATATTAACACCACCATTCTTATGATATTTTTACCCAAAATTCTTGCGACGCACTTCCAACAATTTTATCGTTATTATTTTTGTTGTACCTTTTTTCCAATTTGGTAAGTAATCTTTTGTTAGAGTTTAAAATGTTTTCTTACTTTCCATGACCATAATACCGTCACACCCTTCAAGATGAATGAAACATAATAAATAAACTTATCTTGTTACAAAATCTAGTCACATCTAGCGAGCTAAGTCCCTTAGTGGACAATCAACTACTTGATCTCTCATGATCATATGTCAACTCCGACAATTCATCATCCAACTTCTCTTTAATGAAAAACCTGTTGATCTCCACATGTTTGCTTTTATCATATTGAACATGATTGTTGTCGATGCTAATTGCAGTCTACCTGTCATACTAAAACTTCATTTTGGTCCCTTATTCTAACTTGAGCTCTGCCAATAAATGCTTCAACTACAACATCTCAGCAATTCCTAAGATCATGGGTTGATACTCCGCTTCAGTTGCTAATCTTGTTTACTGCTCTTCCATGATACCAGGTTGCCTCCCACAAACATGCAATATCATGAGATCGACCTCCTCAATACAATTTCTAAGTGTCCACTTTTCTTGAAGATCAGTCCCTTGCCAGATGCACACTTCAAGTACCATTGAATATAGTACACAACATCCATGTGATCCTTCATAGGATCATGCATATATCGGCTCACCACACTCATAATAAATAATATTTCAGGGCGAGTATGAGTCATATAGATAAATCTGTCCACCAATATCTCTCTCGATCAACTCGCTCTCCTCCCTTTGCTCTCAACTTGACCTTCTAACCAATGGGTGTGAGTGATGACTTTCATCCCAGCATATGAGCATAAGAGGTCGAATATATACATCCTCTGTGAAAGGACTATCTCCACTACTCCATGTATTATCTCCACTCCAAGAATGTAGCGAAGTGTTCCTACATCCTTCACCTCGAACTCATTCCCCAACTTCTCATTCAATTGAGAAATCTCATCTTCAGCATTATCTTTGATGACTTATCATCACCATAAACAGCCAGAATGATGATATGACCTCTATGCCTTCTGAAGAATACTGTATGGTCGACTTTAATTTTTCGATAATCAATACTTGTCATGGTTCTTCGAAATCCATCAAACAATGCTCGGGGAGACCATTTCAATCTATAAAGAGATTTTTTTAGTCGAAGTACCTTACCCACTTTCTCATTAATCTTGAAATCAGGAGGTATCTTCATGTACACCTTCTCAAGCAAATCACCATGAAAAAATGAATTCTTTATTTCGAGCTGGTGCAACTTCCATTCTCATTGACAGTCACGGAAACAAGTATTCTCACAGTACTCATCTTCGCCACGGGTACAAAAATCTCATAATATTCTAAGTCATATAACTGACCATACCCCTTTGCTACCAACTGTATCTTATAGTGTTCAATATGTCCCTCGAAATTCAGCTTCAAGGTGAAGACCCACCTACATCTAATAGATCTCTACCCTGGTGGTAGTGTCACTAACTCCCAAGTCTTATTCTTATCAAGAGCTCCAAGTTCGTCCAACATAGCAGCCTTCTACAGTGGCTGGCGGCTGTGGTGTTGCTAGCGTTAGGATTTCGTTGGGCTTTTTAGTTCCGACACCATAAAGAAATTGGAGGCCAAATATTTTCTTACTTTGCACAATTGGAAATACGGTTCTTATACATAATAGGGGTAAGATGACTATAATACCCTTTTAATACCAACAAAGTCATAGGAACTGTGCCAAAATATGGAGTTTTTGGTCTGTTGTGTAAAAGCTTTCGATCAGTGTTGCCAATTCCGACAGTCGTAGCTCAAATTGTAAAATATGCACTATTGTGCACCTCAAAATTCATGTACTTATAATATTAAAATAACTATATGATCACTTATTTATATAAATGATATAATACCATTTTAATACCAACAAAGTCGTAGCAACTGTGTCAAAATATGGAGTTTTTGGTCTGTTGTGTATAAGCTTTCAATCTGTGTTGCCAATTCCAACAGTCGTAGCTAAAATTGTAAAATATGCACTATTGTGCACCTCAAAATTCATGTACATTTATAATATGAAAATAACTATATGATCACTTATTTATATAAATGGGTAGGTTCCGTGCAACATATAAATGAACACATAAATGAATATACGTTTTCAATTTTGATCACTAGCATCGTTCGTTTTCGAAATCAGTCCCAGTATTGAAAAGTTTATAAAATATGAGATCAAAAGCCCCATGTTTAAGTGTGTTTAAGTGCGACTAAAAACTCCCTAATAAAGAATTAATTAATTCAATAAGAAAACTAAACCAAACATACTGGGAGGGTCTGGATATACGCAATCATACCCCCACCCCACAATAGGATGGAGAGATTGTTTCTGTGGAGACCCCAGCTCGGAAAAAAAATAAAATAAAATAAAAAATAATAAAATAAAATAAAAAGATAAAATAAAAAATATAATAATAATAATAATAATAATAAAATAATAAAAGGGAGAAACAAGTATAAACTGAGATACCTACTTATCCCAACCATACACTACGTACATATTGAAATAAATGAATACCTACGCAAATAACAGTCAAACTAAATAACTAAGGCTCTGTTTGCAAGTTCTACTGAAAAGCTGCTTTTGACTTTTGATGGGGCTTGAAAAAAAGGTGCTTTTATAAGGAAGTTATAAAGTGTTTGCAGTAGGGGCTTTACTGTAACAAAAGTTAAAAAATATAGTATGACAAAATGGATATAATATGGGGAAATTTTTGGTATTTTGATATTATCGATTTGTATATAGACAAAATTATATTAAAAGTGAATTTTTAAATATTTACAAAATTGTCATCGCCTTAAGCCTTCCCGAAGCTACTTCAAGGTAGCTTTTGGCTTTTGGGCTTTTGGGAGCTTTTCTACCGCCAAAAGCCAAAATCGCAAACAGTGTAAAAAGTGCTTTTGCGATTGAAAAGTCAAAAACTACTTTTGAGAAGAACTTGCAAACGGGCACTAAATACCTATCAGTCTAGAGATCAATAAGCAAATAACTACTTCATATCGTCTTATGTATCTTTAATCGTAATATGACGTCGCCAACTCGCTCTATCAGAGGTCATGTCCTCGGAGAGGTTTAATCCTACTAAATCTAACCGAATCTGCTCATCTCATATTCTCTTAGGTCTCCCCCGCCCTCGTCATCCTTCGACTTGCAATTCTTCGACTCTCCTGACTGGATCGTCCAAACTCCTTCTACGTACATGTCCAAACTATCGCAACCTTCCCTCCCTCAGTTTGTCACTTATAGATGCGACGCCTAGTGTATCTCTAAATACTTCATTTGGAATTTTGTCTAATCTTGTGCGACCACACATCCACTTTAACATCCGTATCTCCGTCACTCCAAATTTCCGTATATATGAAAGACTCATAACCCGTAGAGTATTGTCAATCGTCTAACCGTTCTATAAAATTTTCCCTTTAACTTGAGTGCGATTTTTTTATCGCATAACACTCCGGTAGCCGACCGCCATTTCATCCATCTAACCTTGAGGCGATGGATAACTTCACCTTCCACACATCCGTCCTTTTGTACGATAGATCATAAATATTTGAAACTATCTTTCTGTTGAAGGGTCTGGTTCGCAATCACAACTTCCATTCTACTTTTCTCCGTTTCATTGGCAAAATTGCATGCCATATACTCCGTCTTTGAGCAACTCAATCGGAGGCCCTTAGCCTCCAATGTCTCTCTCCAATGCTCCAACTTAATATTGACTTCCTCCTTCGTTTCAGCCACTAAGACAATACGTCTGCAAACAACATACATCACAATACTTCATCCTGTAGATCCTGAAAGAGTGCGTCCATAATCACTGCGAATAGAAACGGACTCAGTGCTGACCCTTGATGCAATCCTATATCAATGGGAAAATGTGAAACGAAATTACAGGTGATGAAGTTGCCAGAAGTACACCAAAACACGAGTTTTTGATCTCTTATGTATAAGCTTTCTAACAGTGTGATTAAATTCGAAAACAGACGATGCTAATAGTAAAAATTAAAAATGTGTATTCATTTATATGTGCATTGAACTTGTCCATTATATAAATATTTATCAATTCATTCGCAATTTAAGCTATCACCCATTGCCAATATTAACTACATTGACCAAAATCATGAGACCGAAATCTTGAAATTCTGCAAATTTATATGATGACAATAACTTAAATATAACGGGAGTATATATAGCTACATTTCTTTACACATATTTATTCACACCATTACAATTTCAGCCATTGTCAGCACATGTAGCCAGAATTGGTCACACTGATGTAAAGTCTATACATTACATACCAAAAAAGCCTTATGGTCTGATGTTCTTTCAGCATCTTGATCGCTGTTAATTTCATTATATTTTTTTCCTTGAATTAAGTAGTACGTAAATAGGCTTTAGACATTTCTTTACCGGAAGCACATCGAAACATGAGGGTTTTGAGCTTATGTCCATAGGTCTTCCATCAGTGTATCCAATTTCAGATGCAGACGATGTCAATGGCCGAAATTTGAATGATGTGTATATATTATATGAATTTTTTTTATCTTATGGACCTTATATCTAGATTAATGAATCTTAACTCTAGAATTCTAATTGTAGCCGCCCAATTCTAATCATGTCCATCAAATTCACAACATTTGGATGGGCACAATTAAAATTCTGGACATAAAGCTCATTAATCTGAATATAAGATATGAAGCTGCAATTTTTGATAATTTATAGCCATATAATCGCCCTCAATATGTAAATATACGGTAAATATAGACTCTACCTTGTAATATAAGACAACATGCATATGCTTGTTCATGTACCCGCTCACAAATCAGTCAACTAAAACCAGTGCTGCATTAGCTACAGTTTCTTCCAAATTTACCGACAAGGAAACCTACCGGCATGGTTGCCGTACGTACAACATGCACTGGGTGCTTGTTTAGGTCCCTACAAGTCAACTCAAATCAGATGTTCACAGCTACAACAGTTTCTTCCAAATATACAGGCAGCAAATCATTCAAGTGCACGGTTGCTTTCAGTTAGTCGGCTTTACATTGTTATATGAATCCTTGTCCTTGCCATTCTTGATGGAGACCCCG
>JAOYMZ010089228.1:0-26597 GCA_025802335.1 Pinguicula primuliflora
ACCGTTTGTAATTACCATTAATTAGGCTAACAACGACCAACAATTCTTCCAACACGGCAGCGCCACTGACTTCCAATAATGGAACGTGATTTCTCATGAATACCCCTAATCGCTAAGAAGAACGAGAAGGGGTAATAATGGAAATGAATGTTTCTTGCTATTAAGCAGCCTCCGTCGCTCACGTCTCTTCGGCCTGTAGACTTGTTATGCTAAGACAGCCTTTGCAATTGTGTACGGACTCTCTGCAACTTTTCGTGCTTATTAACGGTACAACTTTTGGAAAAAGATATGACGAATGATACATGTATTTTCAATTTTGACACATTTCATAAAAATTTTTATGTATCACCCATCACAATTATACACACAACCACACTCATTTTTTAATATGTGGTTATAATAATTGTCACATAAGAAATTTATGAAAATGTGTCAAAATTGAGGGTACAAGTAGCATTATTTAAATGATATAGCATATCCCTTTTGCACCACCAACCAATTGGGTGCTCTGAAAACCAAGTCTCACATTTCATACAATAATCAAACATTTCTTACCATTGAATTATGACAGATCACAAGTGATTGCCATATATTACTTCTCCCAACTCTCATTAGCAAACTCCGAGAATATATTTCAATGATATGGCAAACAATGAATTATCCACTCCAATTACACTCATGCCATATATCCTATTGAGTTGGTTTTATAAATTAAGTTGGAATCGCTGACATATTCAATGATATGATTACATGGATTGTGTTTGTAGTGACTAATTCTAAAATGGTATGTATCATTTTCCATAAGAGTCCCCCACAACAACAGGATTTTGGTAATTTTTAAAACATAATTATGAAATTTTTAACCATATAGAAAAAAGGTGCCACAAAAAAAGGGTGATAACCAAGATGACATTGGTTTAGTAATGTGAGTGTATGTGTGAGTGTAAGGCAGTATTCGAGAAAGTGCTGGATGGTCCCTAGGCGGTCAGGGTCCACTTAGCGCCTAGGCGGCCTAAGCGCTCGCTTAGTCGCCCCTGAGCGGGTACTTATGCGGCATTCGGGCAGGGCGGAGGGTGACTGCCCAGCGCTTAGGTGACGCTTAGGCGGGCTGGGCAGCTACTTCTGGAACAGATGACTGTAAGGTAAAAGGCTCGAATCTTGGTACCAAAACCTAAAAAAAACAAAACAAAAATTTAAAAAAAAAACAAAGCAAAATTATTGATAAAGTTATTTGAATCACGACGTTAGATGCATTAAAATCTTAACAATAAGAAGATACAGGGACCAAGAGCAAATGAGGGAAAAAACAGTTTTTTTATGATCTAGCATTTTGGAGGCAACAAAAGAATCTCCGTCCTATTTAACACTTACCGTATTTTCCGTCATGTACAGGATGTGGTGGGGACCATCTTGCGCCATTAATAGCTGAAGTATAGCCTTTTTGGGCTGGGTAGCTTAATTATATCCTAATTGAGCTGAAAACACAATAATACATAGCTTTCTAATTTTGGGTTCCCTGTGCAAGTAGAGCAACACTACATGTACTCCCAAAATAGACACTTTATAAATTTTATTATATGTCAATCATTACAATCCTACGTACAACCACAATCATTATTTAATATGTGATCGTGATGGTTGCTACATAAAGTAGTTTATGAAGTGTTTCTATTTTGAGGATATAAATAGCATTATTCAATAAAGTAACTGCGCTGAAGGAATCGCCGGAAAAAATGAAAAAAAAAAATAGAAAGAAGAAAAAATCGCATTTAGGTTGTATTTGTATTGCACATGCAAGTATCTCTTAACTACCAACACACTATTTTTGGTAAGAACGATGTGCTCGCCGCACTTGAAGACCGTGAGAGAGAAATTTGGAGAAGAGGAATGCTTTTTAAATAACGTCATATTTTAAATATTAGCAAAATAATTTAAAAGACAATTATCCCATTTTCATAAAGTAATATTATTTAGTCCTAATTAATAATCAAAACAATAAATGAATACCAAAGTTGTCGTATATGATCACAATTTCGTTAGCACAAAATCGTCGTAACACCGATTGGATTGGCGAGTGGAGCGTCGTGATTGCAGGTCTCCTGAAGGATCCGTAACCTTAACACTATCGCCTAAAATTGTAAATGAAAAAGTAGAAGCTCGTGGCAAAAATAAAATTTTGTGTTTGTGAATGTTAATAAACGCACTTGAATTTGTTTTCGAACGTTCAACAATATTTGAATCTATATATAAAAATAGAGCAGAGCGAGAAAGTGACATTTAGTTTAGAATTTTGAAATCTACAAATGGCATTTTGCATTTTCATTTCATCTTCTCGCCAACAAAATTCATCTCTTCTCTCACAATTTTATTCACTTCTCTCCCAACCGTCCTAACTAGATTGTTTCTTCTCCTTTCTATTCTCATCGATGTCAATACCATCTCCTCTATGGCTCTTCGTTCTGCCTGACGACGATTTACATTCTGCCTGACGACGATTTAGAAATCCTTGCGAAGGTATCGAAAACCGACTAGAAATTATAGCAGTAATTTCTCTTTTTTGTTTGGTTTACATTGTGCCTTGATTCATTTACTTTGCGTCTTATTGTTGCTGTTTTGTTTTGTATTTGCTGCTGGTTAGTCTTTCATGGGAATTTAGGTTGAGTCGTTCTCTTTTCTGAAGTTGTTCTAGCAGAGGCATGGGTTTTGGAGGTCTCTTTACCATACAGAGTGTTTAAATTCTATTGTTGTGTGTTTACGTTTTTTGATCATATTCAAATTCAGCCTGAAGAATGTTGTTGTCCTCTTCTTACTTTCGTATGTTAGTTATTTATTTTTTGCAATCGATCCACTGTTTCGTGGTTTACTCCCAAATATCAATTCTGCAAATTACTTTTGTAATTTGTTGTGGTTGCAACTAATAGTAGTCCTTATTACTTTTGTATGTTAACTAATTGTTTTTTGTTTTAAGTGGTACTATAACTTTCTTTTTATGTACTCATTACTATGTATATTTACATACTCTAGAGTGCAAGGAAAAGAATACTGAAGGCTGAGAATATTACAACCTTTCACAAAACTAGTAAGTTTAATCCCATTTGTTGATTTCTTAGTGACAAATGGGATTAATACACTTCACAGTGGGATGTCCCAGAGATATATGGTGGAAAAATAATACGAATTCATCGTTTGCCGCCTTCGCAATCTGCTGCCCTCCCCGGCTCTCCTGGCTGCCTCACGGCCCAAATTTGATTTCGGATGCCTCCGGCTCCCAGCTAATGGCCGGGCCAACGTCTTTGGATTGCTTTATGCCTCCAAATGGTTCGACCTACAACCCCCCTCAGATTCCAAGTCCAACACCGCTGACAGGTTTGGACAGAACTTTCTCAACATTATTTGGCGCAGGCAATAATTTCTCGTGCTTGCCGATCCCCCTGAAACAATTAAGTGTCTGGAAAGGAGAATTGAAAGTAAAATTCACCGAGGACGAAATTGAAGCCCTCTCTGTCCCTCTAGCCCTTGCACTCGTTGGTAAGTTCAATCATGGGCGACCAACCATGATAGAAACACGGCAACTGATTATCGCTATTGGCTTCAAAGGAGAGGAAAGATGTCATCTATTCGATCGCTGGTGCACTGGGAAAACCCTCAGAATTGATGCAGCAACTGAACTACTAATAAGGCCGAGCTTAGCTAGAGTTTGTGTGGAAAACAATCTGCTCACCGTCCCTGCAACCAGAGTCTATGTGGAATCATTAGGCCACGAAGACTTTTGGCAGCCTCTACACATTGAAAGACGCCCCTCACATTGTCAACACTATATGAAATTGGGACACAAACAGGAGGATTGTAAAATCTTACATCCAAACAAAGCCACTAAAACAAGCAATGTACAAGGAGGCCAAGGCGCACCTGTCACCAAAGATACTGCTAATGAGATGCAATCCATCAGGGTTACATAGACTAAGGACAAACAAACTGTTGCTCCTAAAGCTCCTGCCAAGCAGCAATTCATCTACAAGCAGATTTCCAAAAACAAAAGCTCTGCTACCGGTAGGACTCTAAATGTTGAGCCTGAAGTAGCTCCATCACATACAGAGGTTGAAGCTATCCCTATAGCAACAACCTCCAGACAAGGCAACCCAAGCTCCATTATTGTAATACTGAAGTTAATACCATTATGGTTGCTAATGTTTTTTCTTGCCTTGCTGCCCCTGATGAGGATGAGGAATCTGTTGCAAACACAAATAAGGCACCCCAAGTAATATCAACTGATGCTCCCAATCCAAGCATTATAGAAACAGTGCTGAATGAGATCAACAAAAGCCAACCTGAAAAGACAGATGCACCAGAATCCTCTGGGGTGGTCAAGGACCCTATCAATCCAAAAGAGTCTCACAAGAAAAAATCCTCAAGGAAAAAAAAGATCCTCAAGTGCTCCACCACTGGTTGAAGACCTTGATTTAACAGATGTCCCTGTTGTTCTACAAGATGATGGCAACCAAACGATATATCATTCAGAAGAAGAAATAGAAGTTGAGTTCTCCAATACCAGTGACCACATAATCGATTGACCAACCTTTCTCCAAACACTGGGTTGCAGACAAGCAACTAAATCCAAAAGATGCACAGGCATACTCTGATGATGAATTTGATAATGACGAGGTGGTAGAAGAACCACAGTGGCAGACTAAATATGACACAGATGCACCGCCTAAAACGAAGAGAACATACACCAAAAGATCAAAGAACTACTACAAAGCTTCTAGTATAAAAACCAGATCCAAAGCTTCCAGCAATGAATATATCAGCACTGATTCGGAACTGTAGTGGTATAAATAACCCTCTCACTCTAGCTCGACTTAAAAAGTTTATTAAACTTCACCAACTAATGTTTTTGGTTGTTTTAGAGCCTATGCAGGACATCTCCCAGTTAAACTCAATGATGAAAAAACTGAAATATACCTCTGCTATCTCTAATGCAGCAAGTACCATTTGGAGTTTGTGGAAACCTTGCTGGAATGCAGATATGCATTTTGATTCTGAGCAACTGTTACTGCTAAAGGTGACTCATGTATCTATTGGTTTTGAATTACATTTGGGTGGGGTATATGCCAAGTGTGACAGAGGGGAACTTCACCCTCTATGGTCAGACATGACACAATAAATAAATGGCATACAAACACCACTCCTACTGGGAGGAGACTTTAACATTATCCTTTCCCCATATGAGAAAGTTGGTGGTCTTCCAATCCACATGGGAGCTTCATCTGACTTCCAACAAGCTATAAATGTATGTCAACTAAAAGATGCAGGATATGAAGGCAACAAATTCACCTGGTCTAACAACCAGACAGGAAGAAATATGATCACTCAGTGTCTTGACAGAGTGCTGATCTCAGATGAATGGATTTTACGAGCACCATCCTGCTTAGTTACTCACCTAAACAGACTCCAGTCAGACCACTGCCCTCTATTAATCCGAGCAACCCCATCTGAACAAAAACTAAGCAGGTTTATTTTTCAAGACTTCTGGACATTGCATCCCACATTCTAGCAAATGGTCTCCTCTTCCTGGAATGAACCCTGTACAGAGATGCACAACTTATATTGTTTTGCTTACAAATTGAAAAGATTGAGAAACAAGTTGAGAACCTGGAATAAGGAGACATATGGCAATATATTCCAGAATATCAGAGATGCTGAAGATAAATTGATAGCTTTAGAGATCCAGTTTGACACATCCGGTTCTGCTGAGGACAAAACTCAACTACAAAATGCTCGAGCAGTACACAAGCAACAACTATTGGCACAAGAGATGTTTTCGCGACAGAAGTCTTGTATCAAATGGCTACAGGCTGGAGACCAGAATACAACATACTTTCATAAAAGTGTGAAGTTATCAAGGCCAAAACCAGCGGTGCAAAAACTGAAAAATGCTGAGCAGGCATGGATCACAGAACCATCAGACATACAAGATATATTTTTAAGTCACTTTGAGGCACAGCTCACTGCAAAACATATTTCTGAGGAGACATCATGGATACAAGATATCCCTTCCCTGATCACAGATGAGATGAATCAAGCATTGTGTAACTGGCCGTCAGAAGATGAAATCAAGACTGCAGTCTTTGCCCTAAACCTGGATAGTGCACCAGGTGTAGATGGTTTCACAGGAGTTTTCTTCTAAACCTGTTGGAAAACGAATGAAAAAGATGTACTGGATGCAGTACAATCTTTTTTAACTGGCAGTGAATTAGGTGGTTCATACACTAGCACATTAATTGTTTTGATACCAAAGGTTAATCCACCAACACATTGCTCAGATGTCCGGCCGATCAGTCTTTGCAATTATATGGGGAAAGTTTTTTCTAAGCTGTGGCTACAAGACTCAGAACAATCCTTCCTCATATTATATCGCCACAACAAAGTGGATTCATCCCAAGAAGAAGTATTTCAGACAACATCCTGCTTGCTCAAGAGATGATGCACTACCTGAAGAAACCAATCCGTGGTCACAATATTGCAATTAAGCTGGACATGTCAAAGACTTTTGATCGGGTTTCATGGAAGTAAATAATCAAGGTGCAACGTGCATTTGGCTTTGCAGAATAATTCATTGATCAAGTATGACGCATTATATCAGGATGTAACTTTTCTGTGCTCATACAAGGAACTTCACGTAGATATTTTAAATCATCTAGAGGCCTATGTCAGGGCGATCCCCTATCCCCCTTACTATTTATGATTGGAGCAGAGGTATTGAGCCGAACTTTGCAGAAACTTATGACATCCTGCACCTCATATGCTTACAGTGTACCACCAGGATGCCCTATAACCTCTCACTTGACATATGCTGATGACATTCTAGAGTGCTACGAGTACTCAAAAGATATGAACAGATTTCAGGCCAGCTTGTCAACATTTTCAAGAGCAGCTTTATTATTCCCTCCAAGGCCTCACTTAATAGAATAGATCTTATCAAGTAATGGACAGGATTTGCTCATAGTCCTCTCCCTGTCACTTATCTGGGAGCTCCCTTATACTCGGGAAAGAAAACACAAATGCTATTCACTAACCTCTTCTCCAAACTGCAGGCAAGGTTGGATGGTTGGACAACAGCATCATTATACAGTGGGGGGCATTTAGTACTTATCAAACACATACTCAACAGCATCCCTATCTATCTCCTCATGGTTCTAAATCCTCCAGGCTCTGTCATGAATAGTATTGAAAGACTAATGTCCGACTTCTTCTGGGCCTGGGCAGAAGGCAAAAGAAAGATTCACTGGAGGTCCTCGTTAAATATCTGTTTCCCTCAAACTGAGGGAGGTTTAGGCTGCAAAAGAATACAGGATATCAGCAAAGCTTTTGGTATGCAGCTCTTGTGGCATCTGCGAGAAAAAGATTATTGTGCACACGTTGGCCATACGACAGTAACAGTAAAAGCTAGTGATTCACAAACTTGGAAGAGAATTATGTCTACCAGAGCAGTTATGCTGAAGCACACTTACTGGTTTCTAGGTTAAGGGACATGCAGCTTTGCCATATGATGACTCGAATGGTATAGAAAATTTGCACGCAGCATTGCATTCTCTAATGGATCATTTGACAGTCAAAGAATTCTGGATAAATTCAGGCTGGAATGAGAACATGCTACAGAGCTCACTCTCATCTCACCTAGTACAACGAATCAAAAACATTCCTATAGAAGCAGGAGAGGACATTATGATATGAAAACAAAAAACAACCGGACACTTCACAACCAAGTCAGCTTGGCATACAATCAGACAGCAGTCTAACTCTATATTTAACTATAAATGGACATGGGATTCATGCATTCCACCTAAAATAAGCATCTACATATGGAAGGTATGCACTCCATTGTTCCTGTTGACTCAAACACGCAGACCAGAAGGATAACCTTGGTGTCTAGATGCTCGTGTTGCTTAAATATTGGCAACGTAGAAACAACAGACCATCTCCTATCTGCTGGGGATCTAGCTGCTCAGGTCTGAGGATTCTTTGATCACAAAATGTCCCACAATTACACCTTACAGGGTCTATCATCCAGACTAGATGCTTGGATGACGGTCAAAGGAGGAAAGACAATAGTATTCATCAGGAAAGCACGACCCATGATAATATGCTGGGAAACATGGAAACACAGATGCAGCATCCGCTATGGCTCAGACTCACTCAATATAGAGTATGTTATTCAGACATCTTTACATACACTGTAGCAACAAATCAAAGTTGGAACTTTCTACATGCCTTCACTCCCTCAAGAAAGATGCATCCTGCAAGAGCTAATTATCGACTTGCCACGGGCCCCTACCCCTCTGATCCAGTATCGTTGCTGGAAATCACCTGAAGCTCCTATCATTAAACTGAATGTAGATTTATTAAAAGATTGTTTGGTTGATTCAACTCTCATGATTTGTATTTGGTTAAATTATTGGATTGACTTGATAACAATTTAAGAGGACACAAGAATTCACAGTCTCAGTTTAATCATTTTGATTGTTCGTTCGGTAGTACAATACAACCAATGCTTTACGAATCTCAGAGTGTCTTTGGATGACAGAGTGATACCTGAAAATGGCCCGACGTCATTCACTATTCATGGAAAACTGCGTCACAAAAACGGACCAGATCACAACCGAACAACAATTCTATGTTGAACTCAATTTCTTTATTAAAAATTTGATGTATATCCGGGACAATAATTCTGCTTATCAGTAAGGGGAAGAGTTCTCATGTATTGAGATTTGATGAGCAGATCTTCTTCAATTATCCTTTGCCCGCAATTATATTTAATGCAGGGTGAGGTCTTTATCTCTTATTATGTTGTGTTAAGTTCAATTTTTAGTGCAATGCTTTTTTCAGATTCTAGATCAAGAATAAATAGTTCTTCCATAACTTGATTATGCTATTTGGAGTAATTGGTGTATTTATATCATCATCCATCATTACAACGAGTACTCTATCATGAATGTCAATCTTAACTTTGGTTTGATCAAGTATAATTTGACATTTGGTGGTCTGAGTTATATATTTTTTTTGAAAGTTGAAAAAATATATATATAAGAATAAAAGTTATTTACAAAATCATGCCACACGCCTTCTTTGCCCAATCCTTACAGGCTCAAAATTACAGACAGCTGGTCATTCAGTCAGTTTTCAACTAGGACAAACATTGTGTTCTTCTTCTTTGCTTTCATCCTATATACCAAAACCATACTTTGAATTGAATCGTGTGAATCTGGGCTTGGATTGTTGCACCATCTCCGTTGAAGATCTGTTGGTTGTGGCGATTCCAAATTTGCCAAGCTATGACGGACCAGATTGCCATCCAGAGTTCCTGATAAGCACCTTGTGCTTGTGGTTTCATCGCCAGAAATTTATCCTCCGTCAGGCCTCTTGTGATTGAATTTGTCAATTGCAGACATATGAGTTCCTAGTCTGTGTTATATTGTGAACACTGATGAGGATTTTTCTAATTAATGTTGCACCAGGCAGCTGGTTGCTCTTTTCGAAGCTTGGCTTTGTCAGTCGAACTCCTCGTGATTATCTAGGTTTGTTCATGGAGGCCAAGAATTGACTCGATTATCTACTAACAATAATTGTGTGTCACTGTAACTAATCTCATATGTTTCTGGTTTAAACGAGGTATCAGAACAATTTTTACTTCAACGGACATAGTATGCACGCTACAGGTCTGTCATTCCCGACTTGCTGCTTATTTTATATGTTGACTAAGGCAGTAAGGTTTGCTGAACTCAAAAAATGACATAGGATCTTCATGTAGGTTCTGCACCAAGATGAGACACCCTTGCTATAAACAGAGTAGAGAGAGAAAGTGAGATTTACTTTAGAACTTTTGAAATCTACAAATCGCATTTTGCATTCTCATTTCATCTTCTCGCCAACAAAATCCTTCTCTTCTCTCACAATTTTACTCACTTCTCTCCCAATCATCCTAACCCGATTATTTCTTCTCCTTTCTCTTCTCATCAACGTCAATACCATCTCCTCTATGCATCTTCGTCCTGCCTGGCGATGGTTTAGAAATCCTTGCAAATGTATCGAAAACAGACTTGAAATTTTAGCAATTATTTCTCTTTTTTGTTTTGGGTTTTATTGTGCCTTGATTCATTTACTTTGCGTCTTGTTGTTGTTGTTTTGTTTTGTATTTGCTGCTGGTCAGTCTTTCATGGGAATTGTATCTCTTCTGATGTTGTTCTGGCAGGGGAATGGGTTTTACAGGTCTCTTTACTGTATGGAGTGCTTAGATTCTATTATTGTGTTTTACTTTTTTTTATCATATTCAAATTCAGCGTGGAGAATGTTGTTGTCCTTCTTCTTACATTTGTATGTTAGCTATTTATTTTTTGTAATCGATCCACCGTTTTGCGGTTTACTCCCAAATATCAATTCTGCAAATTACTTTTGTAATTTGTTGTGGTTGCAGATAACCATAGTCCTTATTACTTTTGTATGTCAACTAATTGATTTTTGTTTTAAGTGGTACTCTAACTTTCTTTTTATGTACTCATAACTCTGCATATTTACATACTCTATAGTGGACGGAAAAGAACACAGAAGGCTAAGAATACTACAATCTTTCACAAAATTAGTAAGTTTAATCCCATTTATAGATCTCTTAGTGACATTGTATGTTTAAATTTACTCATACATATACTTCACAGTGAGGCGTCTTAGAGATATACGGTGGAAGTATACAGTACAATTGGAGCTAAAAAAGTTTCAATGCAAATTTTGTCATACAATATTGACGGGTGGTATTCGTAGATTGAAATATCATTTGGCTCAAATGACAGGTTATCATATATGTCCTTGCACTTCTGTCACCAGTGAAGTTGTAGAGATTGCCAGAAACACAATTTAAACTGTAATTCATTGAATTAGTACCATACTATTCATACATTGTACAAAACCATCTTAATTTCACACAAAATGCCTATACAGGAGATGATCGAAAAACACAAGTCTATTGCTTTGGAAAAAGAAAGACTGCCAATGAGGATCATGTGTCGGTAAGGTTCCTTAAAATCTTGAACTTATGTCATTAAGTTGTCAAATACAGATAAGTATTCATATTAAATGTTGTGTCAAATTGATTGCTCATCGAAGAAGATGAAATACAGGAATATTAAAATGCTTATTATCACATAATGTTTATCAATTGCTACAGGCATATGTGAATCTTGATATGTTCCATGCAACCCTATCACATGACACACAATAGAAACATATTTGTAATTTTTTTTTTAGAAACATATTTGTAATTTTTTTTTAGAAACATATTTGTAATTTTGTTGTTAACTCAGTATGGTGAATATGGTTAAATGGGTGCTAATTTTATGATTTATTAAAATATTGCTTGGTTGGTTTAACTTTGATGATTTGTATTTGATTAAATTATTGGATTGAGTTGGTAACAGTTTAAGAGGATATAAGAATTCACAGTCTCAGTTTAATCATTTTGATTGTTCATTCGGCAGTACAATATAACCAATGCTTTTACGAATCTCAGAGTGTCTTTGGATGACAGAGTAATACCTGGAAATGGCCCGACGTCATTCACTATTCATAGGGAACTGCGTCACAAAAATGGACCATTACTATCACAACCGGGCAACGGTTTTATGCTGAACTCAATTTCTTTATTAAAAAATGGATGTATATCCGGGAAGGTAATTCTGCTTATAAGTAAGGGGAAGAGTTTTCTTGTATTGAGATTTGATGAGCAGATCTTCTTCAACTATCCTTTGCCCGCAATCATATTTAATGCAGGGTGAGGTCTTTATCTCTTGTTATGTTGCGTTTCGTTGCAGCTTCTGGGTTTTAAAGTTCAATCTGTAGTGCAATGCTTTTTTCAGATTCTATGTCAAGAAGAAACAATTCTTCAATAACTGATTTATGATTATTCTATTTGGAGTAATTAGTGTATTTATATCATCATGCATCATTGCAATGGGTACTGTATTATAAATATCAATCTTAACTTTTGTTTGATCAAGTGCAATTTGACATTTCTCTAGTTTGTGTTATATTGTGAACACTAATGAAGATTTTTCTAATTATTGTTGCACCAGGCAGTGGTTTCCCTTTTCGAAGCTTGGCTTTGTCGGTATGACTCCTTGTGATTATACTGGTTTGTACTTGGAGGCCATGAACAGACTCGATTATCTGCTAATAATGATCGCATGTCGCTATAACTGATCTCAAATGTTTTTGGATTAAACAAGGTATCAGAACTATTTTTTCTTCAACAGACACAGTATGCACGCCGCAGGTCTGCCATTCCCGACTTGCATCTTATCTTATATGTTGACTAAGGCAATAAGGTTTGCAAAACTCAAGAAATGACATATGATCTTCATGTAGGTTCTGCACCAAGATGAGACACCCTTGCTATAATCAGAGCAGAGAGAGAAAGTGCAATTTAGTTTAGAACTTTTAAAATCTACAAATCGTATTTTGCAATCTCATTTCATCTTCTCGCCAACAAAATCCTTCTCTTCTGTCACAATTTTATTCTCTTCTCTCTCAACTATCCTAACCCAATCGTTTCTTCTCCATTCTCTTCTCATTGACGTAAATACCATCTCTTCTATGCCTCTTCATCCTGCCTGCTGATGGTTTACATCCTGCCTGACGATGGTTTAGAAATCCTTGCAAAGTTATCGAAAACCCACTTGAAATTATAACAGTAATTTCTATTTTTTGTTTGGGTTCGATTGTGTCTTGATTCATTTACTTTGCGTCTTATTGTTGTTGTTTTGTTTTGTATTTGCTGCTGGTCACTCTTTCATGGGAATTTTTGGTTGGGTCGTTCTCTTTTCAGAAGTTGTTCTGGCAGGGGTATGGTTTTGCAGGTCTCTTTACCATACGGAGTGTTTAAATTCTATTGTTGAGTTTTGCATTGTTTGATCATATTCGAATTCAGCCTGAAGAATGCTTCTGTCCTTCTTCTTACTTTTGTATGTTAGCAATTTATTCTTTGCAATCGACCCACTGTTTTGTGGTTTACTCCCAAATATCAATTCTGCGAATTACTTTTGTAATTTGTTGTGGTTGCAACTAATCGTAGTCATTATTACTTTTGTATGTTAATTAATTGTTTTTTGTTTTAAATGGTATTATTACTTTCTTTTTATATACTCATAACTCTGCATATTTACATACTCTACCGTGGAAGGAAAAGAATACTGAAGGCTAAGAAAACTACAACCTTTTACATAATTAGTAAGTTTAATCCCATTTGTGGATCTTTTAGTGACATTGTATGTTTAAATTAACTTATACTTACACTTCACAGTGAGATGTCCTAGAGATACATGGTGGGAATATGCAGTACAATTGGAGCCAAAAAAGTTTCAATACAAATTTTATCATACAATATTCACGGGTGGTTTTCGTAGATTGAAATATCATTTGGCTCAAATAAGGGGTTATCAGATATTTCCTTTCACTTCTATCACCAATGAAGTTGTAGAGATTGCCAGAAACAAAATTCAATATGTAAGTCATTGAATTAATACCATACTATTCATACATTGTACAAAACCATCCTAATTTCACACAAACTGTCTATAGAGGAGATGATCGAAAAGCACAAATCCATTGCATTGGGCAAAAGAAAGGCTACCAATGGGGTTCATATGTCGGTAAGGTTCCTTAAAATCTTGAACTTATGTCATTAAGTTGTCAAATACAGATAAATATTCATATGAAGTGTTGTGTCAAATTGATTGCTTATTGAAGAAGACGAAATACAAGAATATTATAGTGCTTATTATCACATAATGTTTATCAATTGCTACAGGTATATGCGAATCTTGACATGCCCCATGCAACACTGTCACATGACACACAATGGAAACATATTTGTAAGTGCTCTATCATTCATTCATCGAATTGTGTGTCACGTTTCTTACCATTTACATATTTGCGGCCAAAATGAGGAAGAAGAATAATTACCTCATCAAACACCTATGGATGAACACACAATCTCACTATTTCTGTAAGTGCCAAAACACACACATTACCTAATTAATACTTTTGCTATTGTCTAACATTTTGTAACCTAACATTTCAGACATTTTTTCTGTGCAGTGAGACTCATGGAGATGCACAATTTCCAGATAGCACAAATCATGATGTTGAACATGAGCATTCATTAATACAGATCAATCTGCATTCAAAAATACATTATTTGTGCAGAATGGATATCAAATGGTTATGTACATCATGATTCATGCCAAGCCCTTTACTGGATGGGCGAAAAGTTAGTGTGTTCATAAAAAAGAAAGCCCCTATTTGGTTCGTGTTGTCTTCAGGGATAAGTGAGACTACCGCCTTTAGTTGAACCACCACCAGCACTTTTGGAGTTGTACAATGAGGATAGTACTCAATTAAGATAATTTCGACGGCTAATTCGGCAATGCAATGTAGCCAATGCTTTTACGAGTCTCGGAATATCTTTGGATGACAAAGTAATACCTGAAAATGAACCAACGTCTTCACTATTCATGGAGAATTGCATCACAAAACTGGACCATTACTGTCACAATCGGGCCATGAACCATGCTATACGCAACTATACTTCTATGATCCAGCATATGCTCTAAGGGTACGATTATCAAGGAACCAGAAATTCAATTCAAGGCACCCTCCTAGAAGTGAAGCCATTCGTGGATAAATTTCGCCAGAAGCATCAAATATTAACGGATCTCCATGAAACACAACGTAACCGACCAGCATGTTTGCATTATGTACAGTTCACTGATCGTCAGCAATATAATTTACCAATGTTGGATGATGTAGCTACAATTGTACAAGGCAATGGAACTACTATCCCATCGAGTAGGGATATCGTCCTCTATTTAACAGGTGGTGAAAATGCTTTTAAGAGGATCAATTAATGTCACCTTGCATATTTGACGTTGCATTACGTGTTGTTGTTCTCATGTTGAGAGCTTGGCTGGGAAACATTAATGACACAATGGGATGTCAGTCGAGGATAACCTTCTGCTAAAAAGCTTACCCAGGTGGAGTATTATAGCTATCAACTTTTTGCACGTCACTCAAAATATTCAACCATACTCAGGGGTGAGAAATTATTTCAACAATTTATTATAGATGTATGGAATTCAATGGAATAGGGTTGCCTGAAATACATTTGGGACCATCAAAGCAAGATACACACATAATCCTACAAACTATTGAAAGATCGTCTGTGCCCCAATGATTTTGATTCGAATGTTAATCAATTAGGCCAGAGATATATTCTACCATCAACGTTCATTGGGAGTCCATGACATCAATTTAAGATATATCAGGATTCAATGGTGATCACGAGATTCCACCATCGCCCAGATATTTTTTTGATTATGACTTCAAACCCAAGATGACCAGAAATTATTGAAAATTTATTGCCGCACCAGAGTCCGATTGATCGCCAGAAATTGGTAGTTAGGGTATACGAGTTGAAGAAAAAGTATTTGATGAAGTTGATTCGAGAAACAAATATTTTCGGGGTTGTAGTTGCTCATATTTACACGATTGAGTTTCAGAAAAGAGACTTGCCCAATATGCATATCCTCTTATTCCTCTAATCTGAAGACAAAATTTGCACGTGTGCTCAAGTAGACAGACTGGTATGTGTAGAGTTTCCAAACCCAATTGATGAACGCGAGCTTTTCGATATGGTCAAACAGTTGACGTTACATGGGGCGTGCGGTGAAAAGAATAAGAATGCACCATGTATGGAGAATGAGAAGTGCAACAAGAAATATCCAAAATCCTTTGTAGATTCCACGACAATGGACGAGGATGGCTATCCTATTTACAGTCGTAGAGACGACGGTAAAAAATATGCGCACGGACCGTATGAATTAGACAATTGGGATGTTGTCCCTCATAATCCTTACCTGTCGAAACTCTTTAATTGCCACATAAATGTTGAGGTATATGCAAGAATCAATTGTGTTAAGTACATACACAAATACATCTACAAGGGACACGATCGTGCGACTCTGGTTATTGGAGAAGAAAATAAAATCAAGCAATATCTGGATTTCCGCTATATTGGTCTATGTCAGGCCGCTTGGAGACTATTTGGTTATAACATGCATGAAGAGCTACCTAAAGTACAACGATTAGCACTGCATTTGTCGTGTATGCACAATTCGGTCTTCGACCCAAAAACTTTTGACGGATCAGTTGTAGAGGCAGATGAGGCAAAAACCTCCACTATTATTGAATTCTTCTCATGGTATGCTTCTAACCCCAATGCAGTTCAGTATACCTATCAGAAATTTCCAGAATATTTTGTATGGAATAAGAACAGTTGGCATGAGAGGAAGCATGAGTTTGCGATAGTCAGAATGTATTCTGCATCACCGAACCAGGGGAAGTTGTTCTATATGTGTTTGTTTCTGACAGTTGTCAAGGGACTGAACTCTTTCGAAAGCCTTTGCACGAATTTTTCAAGTCGACATGTGTTGCAAAAGGGCTGCTTGAATATGACGATTAATGGATACAATGCCTTCAAAAGGCTTTAAACTTCAGATCAGGCTACTAGTTGAGGCGGCTGTTTAGTATTATTCTAACTCAATGCTTCCCTCTACGTCTGCTCGATCCATGGTGGAAATTTTTGAAAGACATATGTGATGACATTGCCCATAGGATTCAAAGAATATTTGGCATTGAAAATCCAACAAAGAGTGATGTTGAAGATCACGGTCTCTTTCTTATAGATGAACTACTTCGAGAATTGGGAAAATGTTTGGCCGACTACACTCCGATACCACAACCATCAACAGATTGGAATTCTGTATCAGGCAACAGATTCATTGCAGAGCATCGAGAACTTGGACGAGATGCATTTGATAATCATCCTCAGATCAACATCGATTGGCTGAATATTTGGCAGTGCAGTGCATTCAATGCAATCTGCATCTTTGTGCAGGAGCGTCAAGGTAAAATATTCTTCTTGAATGGAGGTGCTGGAACAGGTAAAACATTCATCTACAACACCCTTGCCAACACGGATTGCAGTCTTGGATGCATAGTCATTATAGTGGCTTCATCTGGCATACCGCTTTGCTTTTGGTTGGAGGTCGTACTGCTCACTCAACATTCTTCATTCCATCGAATATCCACGAAAATTCACTTTGCTCAGTCAGCAAACAGTCATTGCAAGTAGAGTTGTTTCGAGAGACTAGACTTATCATATGGAATGAAGTTCCTATGCAGCATAAATATTGCATTGAAACTATTGATCGTACTCTACGGGACATCTATGATAAGAACCAATCATTTGGTGGAATCATTATTGTCCTAGGAGGTGACTTCTGCCAGACCTTGCCTGTTATACAAAAGGGCACCCGAGAGGACATTGTATGCGCATCGTTGAAGAGGTCATACATATGGGCTAATGTGTAGGTATTTATTTTGGATCAGAACATGTGTTTGGATCTGACGCACTTGAAAAATGTTGCTTACGATGTGTTCTTGACAGTGGTACTATTTCTGAATTTTCATTACGATATCATGTTTACTCTATTACAGAATAAATTTATATCAACTCACTCTTCACAGGTTAAGACTAATCCATCGGATTCTGATGTGATACATATCCCACAGTCAGTTCATAAGTGTAATGATATAAAAGAATTAGTATCCATTGTCTATCTGGATCTTGACATTCCTAGCACATCGACGTCATCCTAACTAATATAAAGAATGATCCTTGCATCTAGGAATGATGATGTTTGTTGCGTGAACGCACTTGCATTAGATGTTGTCCCTGGAGAAATGTGTATTTACCTAGCGACACATAAGATATCAGAATACGAGTATCAGAATTCTAGCATAACCAATTGCTATCCGAGTGACAAGTGAGTATATAAACTCACTAAATCCCTTAGGACTGCCCCCATTTCGATTGCATTGAAGGTGGGAAGCCCGGTAATACTATTTTAAAATATAGTACCTCAAAATGGATTGTGCAATGGCACGAGATTGAGAATTGAAAGATGCAGAAGTCACCTCATCAAAGTAAGAATTCTCACAGGTGAAAAGGCTAGAAATTTGGAATTCATACCCAAAATATCATTTACGCCTTCCACGACTGATTTCCCCTTCCAAATGACGAGATGACAATTTTTCATTCGCCTTGCACATACTATGACGATCAATAAAGCACATGGACAATCTATAAGGTCAGTGGGAGTTGACTTCAGCACTCTAGTGTTTAGTCACGAATAGAGTATGTGGTATTATCTAGAGTTACATCCTCTGACCGAATCGATGTTCTATTATCTGAAGATAATGCAAATATCATGGCGAATGTTGTGTATCCTGAAGTATTGTTGCAAACGTGATGTACATTCATAAATTATTTTGAAGATTATAGGAATAAGTATCTATTTTCATTGTTTCATAACAAAAAAACGAAATAATTTATGTTGTCTGGATTTAACATACTCAAATAACGGACAGTGGCTTCAGCCACGCGTACTATTCTAGTATATAAAATATGGGAGCGCTTCATATGGTTAGTCTTCGGGTGGTCAGTATTTTCTTCGGGTGCACAATTTTTGCGTGGCCCATCTGTTTTAGAAATTGGTCACATAATTGAAAAACTTATACATAGGAGATGAAAATCCTCATGTTTGGCACGGTCCCGATGATTAAATTAAGGGCTACTTAACCCTAAGAGGAAAGAGATTTAGAAATTTCCGGTGACAAAGTCGTCTAAATCGTGTTGGAACTTTGGGCTTTTCATCTTCTATGTATAAGCTTTCCAATTATGTGACAAATTTCGAAAATGGATGGTACCACGCAAAAATTGTGCACCCGAAGGAAATACTGACAAACCGAAGACTGGCCATATGAAGATTTCCATATATAATATTATTAATATAAATTATTACTATTATTAAAATAATTTGTATAAGAGTTTACTTCCTATACCCAGCCCCTGTGTCCCAGCCCCTGTGTCCCCAGCAAAATTCTTATATCCCAACAACTGATCACAGTCGTCAGATCTAAGATTCCATGGTCAGATTCCATTATAACCAAAATAAATCATGTGCTGTCCAGATGGGGGCCTCTTCTCCACGCACCAGATTCGGATCTTCAATAACACTGAACTGAAACCTTCCTGCTCAGGTTCTTCCAAGAGTTCGTCGCTCCTGCTGCTGATCCCATTCCTCCTCCGTCATTCTCGGCAAACCATCCCTCCTCTGCCATCCCCCGCCGATCCTATCCCTCCGCCGTAGTAGCAGAAGCTCTGTCGTAGCAGCAGATCCGCCATCGCAACAAATCCGCCGACACATGTACGAATCGATTGATCCTGCCCATTCCACAAAAACGCGTGGAACTTCATCAAGAAACAGAGGAAAAATCACTAGAAAACTGTTTTAATTGCAGCCGTTGGATGTCAAAATCAACGGCTGCGATCAGTTGTAGGATATATAAAGAGCTTACTAGGAACACGGTATTTGGGGACAAGAAGATTATTCATTTGTACAATTACTAATAAATATATATAGTTCATAATAATATTATAATATTATTAAAATGCAAACACACGGAACGAACATGATCTTAAAAAACACGGACAGTTCACGAATAGGTAAAAAATATACATAAATGAGCCAAAAACTATTAAATACAACGAGATAGTTCATGAACGATCACGAATACAAGAACAAAGTTCGAATATGAGTTGTTATCTAGGTTCGTTGAACCACCCTAACATGGGATATAGATGGTGTAATTTTTAGCCCAGCCCAGGCCGATACTAATCAAAATATAAACAAAATCCAAAAAAACAACATCAACGTCCCACCGAAAGAACGAGCAAAAAATAGCCCAGGAAAAAAAAAAACAATTCCCAACTAATTTTGTCACCCAAAAAAAATATAATTCTTTTTAATTTCAACATACCAAGTACCATCATAATTTGGGCTATTTCTACGCGTGCGGGCAATAGACTGCGGTCTCGAACCAAATGATTGCATTTGCTGGATTTCATGGTGTTTTGAACTTGGGCTTATTTCACAATTTCCCATTGGATAATTTGTGGACATAGATAGAGCAATATGGGCCAGTGTGATTGGGATGGAGTGCCCAATAGCACAGATTTTCCCCACATTGGATTAACAATGTAATCGGAAGTATAATTCGGAATTACTTGTTCGTCAAACCAGATACAATACAAATTGTTAGAAAATTCATCTGATTCTTTGGTCACGAGTCGTGTGTGTGCAGCTGCATGTATGTGCAAACTTATAAGGAATACATATGAGCTAGACTTGAGCTAACATACGAGAAATGACCACTTGGGCAAAACTCAATTATGGGATCAACACAGGACTTCCCGTAAAAAATTACAAGGACTCCAAAAACATCATCAATATCCCCACAGATAATACCTAATTTGTGCCAGACTCCCCGAGTGATGCTATAAGGCACCTCTTTTTGGGACCTGTTTTGCACCTCCTATGAGGTGTTAGCACTCAATTGGGTGAAATGTTGGCCTGAATTTTTGGGTGTTGACACTTTATAGAGAAGTGCAAAAGGGTACCAAAATAGGTGTCTTATAGTATTTTCCAACACCCATGCCCCCACAACCATGAGGCCAATTTACTCGAAAATTCCCCTAGAAACTATCTTGGATCGTAAATCACACAATCTGATACCATATTAAAAAAATAAACAAAGCTTTTTGGGAATTCCTCTGAAAGCATAATTTGACTCCAGAATTGAATTCCCTTATAAATGCGTTTATAGTCGTGTCTCAAACCATGGGAAATTCTTACAACAAGCTATTTCACTTTTATTAATGCCTATTGGGTGTCCAAGTCCTTGGGTCTGACTAATCCCAATAGGTGTTCATACGCGGCGACCCCACCAATGAACCGGGCGACCTGCAGGCCGAAGCCCGAAGTCGTGGCCCAAACGAATTGTTTGCTCCTAGTGGGATTCGAATCTGCACCTCCAGTTGTGAGATTCAGGTCCTCAACCACTAGGACAACTCGTCTAGGTTACAAGCCTATTTCACTTAGCAATAACTAAAAATATGATTTAAAAAAACTAATGAAATGCCCACGATAAACTACTGTTATAACTTTTCGTGGAGTTTTCTTCTCCTCCCGAATGCTATGGTGCTGAATTTTAATTTGTACTGTTGGATCAAAATTTGATGGTTTAGATCAAATGTCTCATTTAACATCCACTTTAAAATGTTTTTGATCTGAATCATCAAATTTTAATCCAGCGGTCAATATTAGAATTCGCCACCATTAAATACTAAAGCATTCGGGAGCATAAGAAAATTCATGCTGTAATGTAGCCAGCCGCCTTAGAGGATTAGGGTGGTAACTTTTTTTGCCAACGTTGTGCAAGCTCAACAGTGCAAAAACAAAAGCTACCCCAACTTTTAGCCACCTCTATATCAACTTTCATCCTTTATTTTATTTCCTTCCCGTTTTCCCAAACCTCAAAGTATGGGGAAACACACACAACACACAACACACTGTCACTCACTCACCAAGTCATAGGTTAGGATTGTGATATGATTTTATAGGTGATTTCCTGTCACTCATTTGGGGGGAATCTGCTGCAAGTTACACAGTCGAAAGAGTACATGTGTATTTGCATGTAATTGTGTACGTTGGTTATAATAAATACACAAACGTTATGCGTTTGTATTGAAACACTTTCATGTGAAAGGGATCTGAGTAGAAGCTACACCTATTTACGACCCCACACTGTTAACTGTAACTCTCGTCTCTGCAGGACTGTATATGTATATATATATTGTGGTTATAACGTAGTAGTACGCAGAGAGAGAGAAGCGTGACTAGGCGGAGAGCTTGATGCCAAAAACGTGTTTCAATGTCCGAGCCTCAGTAACTGCGTGGAAGCATCGAATTCCATCTTTATCGGGAAACACGCTTTTCACCAGAGTTTATTTTATTTTTTTTTTGAGTGGAAATCAAGGTAAATTTGTTTATGTACCCTGTCAGAAATTTGTGTTTTTGAAAATGCCCAAGCGCGCATTTGGCTTCCGCGCGACTGACAAAAAATGAAAAAAAAAATTAGTTCGCATGACAAAAACACACATTTACACACAAAAATACATACTCCCTCACATTCTCACTTTCTCTCTCATGTAACTGGTACCCACAAGAACTCATCTGGGATACCAATTTCTTGTTAATGGCTCCCTGTAACGCCTCCCCATCAAAAACTCTATGAAGCAATTTGAAGAAAGCTTTTTCTCCTCTGCCTTGTTGTCATTCATGGATGTCCCACCAATCAGATAGATTATAAACATCATTTCCCACATTCTTCATCATCAAGAGAAAATAGGAGTTGAGAATTGAGATCCCTCGCTGTTATGTTCAAAAGAGCCGAGAATTGCAGTTCCCTGGGTACTATTTCTCAATGCTCGAAAAAAACAGAGCAGCCGAGAAGAAATCAAAATTACGCAATATCACCCAGAAACCTCGGACCACCCAGAAACCTCGAACCACCCAGAACCAGAAACATATAGCCGAGAAGAAATCAAAATTAAAACCACCCAGAATCAGAAATTTGTAGATGAGAAGAAATTTTCTTACCAATAAGGAAAATAGAAAAGATTTTGGAAGTTGGGTTTGTCAAATAAATTGCACGAAGAAGAAGAAATTCAAGAGGAAATGGGTACTGCTTATTAATAGAATCGTGGTTGAAACTGAAACTACAATGAAGACACGGAGTAAATCCAACTCCATTCCACCGTCGTCGATTTCTTCAAACAGCTGCTCCACGAGAACGTCAACCTGGATCCCCGCAAATGCAGTATACACGAGACGAGAGAGAAAAGTGATAAATGAGGAGAGTATATGTTTTTGTGTGTAAATGTGTGTTTATTTCACTTTTTGTCAGTCGCGCGGAAGCCAAATGCGCGCTTGGGCATTTTCAAAAACACAAATCTCTGACAGGGTACATACACAAATTCACCCGAAAATGCCGTCAGAATTTCTGGAAAGAAGCATGCCGAAGCATTTTCGTTTTGATGGGTAACATAATTTTGTTGGAAAATTTTATGTCGCCGTAGCATTTTCGAATAGTTCTAGCTTCATCGACGATGAGGAGTGACTCCCGCCAAGACTAATTTCCCGTCGAATCCGGAGCCACGCCTATCACTTCCTTCATCTCACATTCATAATATACACGTATTTGATTTGCACGAGGGGTCTTGGCGTTGAACTTTTCTTGCTGGAAAAAAAATGGCGGACGGAAACACAACTGACGGCATCACAATTGAGCTTTCCGCTCCTGCTGGTTGGATTAAGAAGTTAGCTATAAAGGAAGGAGGTACACCTAAGAAGAACCGTATTACTTTCGTATCTCCCGTCGGAGAAGAGATTAAAAGCAAGAGAAAGTTGGATATGTACCTGAAATCTCATCCCGGAGGACCTCCTGGATCAGAATTTTACTGGGGTACAGGTGAAAGTACTCGGCGTTCTGCCAGATTGGTATCCAAGGCGGCTGGAGTAGCCACTAGTCACTCCCCTGCCAAAAGGCAGAAGAAATCTAACCGAAAAATAGATGAGGAGGACGGCAATGGTGATGAGGAAGGAAAAGAAGTCGCAACTGAGAAAGAAAATGTGGGTGAAGAAACTAAAAAGCTACTGGAGGTTTCTACTGTAGATGCTGAGGATCCTGGGGAGGAAGGGGTCATTGCTGAGGATGCCTCCCGGGATGAGCTTAATGATGAAAATGGAGAGCGGAAACCACAGATCGAGGATGTCACGAAGAAAACTTCAGCCCCACATGATGTAAATACCGAGAGTTCTATGTCATACACGGAGTCAAGTGGTGCTGCTACTTCTGTGGTTGCTAAATCTAGCGGAACTCCTGGGGTGGGTGAAACAACAATTGATGAACATAATGTCAAAGTTATTGCACCACATGAGAAGGGCGTTAATGCAGAAGAAAAAACTGGAGATCTAGATGATTCATGCAAGAATCCAACAGATGAGGAGGTGGGTAATGCAGTAGTGATGGTTGAAAATGCAATAAGGAAAATGCATAATGTCAAAGTTATTACGGAAAAAAGGAAAACCAATAACAATCAGGCTCATGTTTGCAAAGACAGACTCAATGAACAAAAAAGTGTGGCAACATGCCAAGTCTGATCAAGTTTCCTGAAGAATGCCACAGAGATTCTAAAAGAAACCTTGAAGATTTAGAAAAAATATATGTTCAACTTAAAGGAATTCAGACAACACAGATTTACATGGTTCGGGAGAAATTCCGACTCCACAGGAAGAATTCTTCCACTCTATTTTTCACTCCTCTTTCTCGTATCATTTTCCAGCCATGGTATGTACACTATATAGAGCTAGTCCACACACAATAAATGTCACCCAATGGAAGATGGGGACTCTCACGCCAGACAAGATTGGAGTAGCTCGAAGCAATTTCTATCACTTATTCAATGCACTTGGAAATAATGGAGGATGGGGGCTCGAGTCAATTTCTATCACACAAGTCTCGAGGTATTTGCTAACACAACTTCCCATACGTCAATTGTCATACATGATTGGGCCATTGTATCCATTTTTCCGAACCAATGCTCATATGGCTCTATATTATGAATATACTCAATTTCAATTTCAATTTCATTAACCTCCGCTCTTCCATCTCCAAGAGGTCCCCAGGCATTTCATCCTTTATAAAGTTGTACCGTAGAGCACATGTCATTATGACTCTATTTTGATTATTGATTGGATAATAGGCTGCACTTCGCAAAATAGCCCAATATTTTTTCAAAATTCGCCCTACTATGCTTCATATTGATGAATTCTTGAGCATAGACAGGCATACGTGTTCCGGTCTCCTATTCATTCAAATGATACCTAGTTCCTCGTACGGTGTTAGAAAACATTCTGCATTACTATATCCATTATCACAAAGGTAGTATGAGCCTGAGATGCATACAAAAATTTTACTTAGTAAATAATCGTAACAACTTCACATTACAAATAGCTATTCTACCATGCCTTGTGGAACTTTTAATCCATTTGGTCGCGTAAGAGCATCCCGAAGAACTCTATTGTCCGCTGAACCCTCCCAACCGGTCAACCGATATACAAATTTCCTTCTGTATTGCATACCCCTAAAATGTTGGTAGAGATCCGACCTTTTCTTGTTTTGTATCTTGTTTGATTGTCTACTTGAAAATTAACCGGTATGTATGTTCTATCCAATGCCCCTAAACAATCCTGCATGAACAATTATTTAAATAATCGTATATCTTAAATATGTGAGCAGGAACAAGTTATTGAATTGAAATTGAAAATAACCTCAAAATCCTTCCATCGGTCCTTCATGCAAGCATCATTAACCGCTTCAGGACAAACGAATAGAAGGGGATGCAACTTAATCATTGCTCTCAATGTTTGATGAAAATACTTGCTTATTGTACACCCAAACTTTTTATGATCAAATTTGGCTACCCTATTATTTGTATGATGTCCTAATATAGTAAAAATATTGTTGTTTTCTTTTCTACCGTACAATACTTTAAATCCTTCAAGCCACCATCATTTTTCAGACAATTACTCAATTTTTTTGAACGGGGACTTGTTCATTCATAGATTGTTGAAGTAATCAACATCATTACTACCAACAAGGTCTTTCATATAAGCTACTTGTCGTTCCCTTTTGTCAATCAAACTATAAGTTCGATGCTGTCCAATATGCTTTCGTCTGTTTCTTTTTTTCTTCTTCAACCTCGTTAATTCGGCAATCAAAATAAAAATAAACACAACAGCGACTAGTAACAATATATGTCTCTTCCTCTCCATGATTAACTTCTTCTTATATAGTGTGACTAATTGTGATGGCCAAGTGAAATGTCGTCGAGATCAACTAAAAAGAAAATGATCATAAATGAAAAGAAATAGTTATCCAAGTAAGCATAAGAATCCATACGGGCATTCCAAACTGAGAACTTGATCGACGAAACTATAAGACCCAAAATATAGGAAAAACTCAATACATGATAGACCAAAATAAAGCCACAACAAAGAACTCCGACTAGAAGAAAAGAAACCCATAGGAAGATCCACGAATAGAGAAATAAGAAGGAAAATATCAGAAATCACCATACCAGAAAGTCCAGAACCCTTTCGTAACGCGCAGAACCCTTTAGAAACCGTGAGAAGTTTTTGGGAAGTTTTTTTTTGTTGATGGAGGCAAGGATCAATATTTCACCGTGAATAGTTATTAAGAGGGATAATTTGATCAAATTGTATGTCTTTCACCTTAATATGAGGGTAAGTGAACAGGAGGTATAGAAATATATCACATATGATTTGAACTTTAAATCAGTCCAAGTCTCTTTGCACAGCCCCTTTTGTGCACAACCTTGCACAACCCATACCCACCACTACCCGTTGTCAAAATTGGTTGCACCATTAAAAAGGTCATGCATAGAATTGTATATGTTCAAGTTTTGGTGATATTCCGACGACGTTATCACCGTTTAACGGAGGGTT
>JAOYMZ010089229.1:0-10915 GCA_025802335.1 Pinguicula primuliflora
ACACTCCTCAACGTGTGATATCAATCTGGGATGGTTCAGGTGCTCCCAAACAAGCCACACAATCAAAAGAGGGGACCATTTGACAAAAGGAGAAAGGGCCAAAAGTTGGTAAAAAGTTGCTTTGCCAAATCTGGTAAAATCTGAGGAAAGGCTGCAGTGACCTTGTTGTGTGCATAACTCTCAAACCGATGGGAGGACAAATCTGAAATTTCACCGCGAGCTAGGTCAAGAAGAGGGCTACAAATGTTATGAGGACTCATGGCCAAACTCAGCCGCCACAAGGAGTTATAACAGAATATCCGAATTCTGGCAGAAAGTGCAGACAGTTACACCCCTGCCCTCATATTGGTGCATAACTTTCAAACGGCTGCAGGGACAAATCTGAGATTCGGACAAAATATTCCTTAGCCGTTCCCCTTCAAGTTACATTCAGAGAGTTATTGCATTTGAGCCCTACAAGAGAATTTTCTGGAAGCAATATCAGCAAATTAGTGCACCTGAGCGGTGAGAAGACATTGCTACCCCTCAATAATTCTGTTGCTCAGCACATATCCGAGGGACTTGGGTGTAAACTCAAACCTTACAGGGCTTACATATTGGAATAGCTTCATTTGGAAGCAGAGAGCCGAATTTTATCAGGAAGGAGGCGACACAAGAAAAATTATCTTCATCGGAGCAAACCAAAGGAGGCAGAGTTCCGTAAATCAGAAGCTGTTGATCTTTTGCTCAAATGGGCTGTATTTTCATTTCTTTTTCACTTGTATTAGCTCGTGCCTCTAGCAAGGGCTAAGCTCATTAGATTCAAGGCTCAGTTGAGCCTAGCTACATGTTTTGATTCGAATATTCAGTCCTTAATATCAGTCCATCTCATTTCATGTTTATGAGTGTGTTATGCTTCTTAGTTTATGAGATATTGATCACATTTCATGAACTTATTCGTAGCCCCTGTATTTAGCGTGATGCATTTACATGAGTAGAACACCTAACTCACCCACACCTTCGCCCTTGGGGGATGACCCCTAGCTTTAGGTGTCATATTCAAACAAACGGTTCCATAGAGTTTTCTTTCCCTTGCATTGGATGGAGATGAGCTTTCTTTCCAAATCATTTTAGTTCATGTCATTCTGAATTTTCCTCAAAAAGATATGCACCTCTGAAGTCACTGCTGTCATGACAAAAACTGGTTTTCTAAAACATGTTTAAACCTTGCTCCTTGTGGATTCTGACCCTTACTCATGCATTGTATTATAACTTGACCGTGTACGCTTTGCACGCGCATCAACGTATACGATGAAGAACCTAAGGATAGATCTGCACCGATCGTAAATGAAAAAACTGGTGAAGAACAAGAAGCGGTTTGGAGTACAAAGAGGAAACGGGAACCATCAAAATACCAATACTTGATATTTCCACGACTTAAAACTAAGAGGACGAAGGCAGTTTACAATCTTGTACAGGTGCGGAAAATAAATTCAATCAATGTCTGAAATTTCCAAAAAGTTGGATGGATAAGTGATGAAACACGTTGTCCGAAAGACATACATGGTGGTTTTATGTACCCGAACCAAATTTCTTCTGGGACCTTATGCAAAAAGATCTTTGGCTGGAGATTACGGTAAGTACTTATTCTGATGATTTTGCTTTAGTTATTTATATAACCGTTAGTTGCACCATTTTAATGGTTGGTTTTTCACTTTCTTTAAGCATGTTGATGAAATCTTTTATCTTATGAGGAAGAGATCTGAAAAATGCAAGAACATCTTCCGACAAGATGTTGCACGTGCCCCGATTGATTTTTGTAGCCTTATCAACGAATTCTGGGATGACAAGAAAAATTGTGCACTAAGGAATAGAATGAAAGTCTTACACAGGATGTTCAAAAAATATGTGAAACTGACCCCGATAAGGGATCGACGTGGTTGACTTTTAAGACTGTGTATGTGCATTGGCTTGCGAATGAGTCACATTGGGTGGCGGTTGTCTTGCACTTGGAAGGAGGTCGGATCACCGTTATTGACAATCAGCTGACGGCGTATTCAGATTATCAGATCCAAAATTTCGTTGTGTCCATTATGCACACTGATCCGGGAGATTCTGAAGCCTTTCAAAGAAAGTGCCATGTGGGGCGAGCTACTCGTAGAAGACGTATGGAATTGCTCCCGTCCCTGAGGATCCCTTTCTTATGAGCTTTGATCTGATCATGCGGATATATGGTAATAAATTTATTTTAGTCACTCATATGTTGGGAAAGTGTCAATTGTTGTTTTAATTCATTAACGGTCTGTTTCATTAGTTTATATACACCAGAGGATGCGGTGTCTACATGTGCAAGAACACTGAATTGCACATGATGGGCATCACAAATCCCATGAACTACATGAATAATGATACACTGTTACATTATCGGAAACTATATGTTGTATTGATTTTTGAAAGATGTTTGGAACCGTAACAATATACACTTTAAGGTGTTTAATGTGGATTGACTTTTGATTCAATTCAATGTGTACGAACGAATTTCACAAAATCGACACGACCTGTCACGTTAAGAACGAATGCTTTAGTAAGATTTGCGCTAACTAAAAAAATCCTAACAAAATACATAATAAAATTAACTAAACTATAAGCTATTCTGCACCGTCGGAAAAACGAACGAATCCCTCTGTCGACACTTCATTTACTACATACTATTATGAAGTTTCTTTCCCTCAACTATTAGCTACTCTGCACCGTCGGGAAACTAACGAATTCCTTTGTCAACACTTCATTTGCTATATACTATAATGAAGTTTCTTCCCCTCAACTTCGAGGAGATCTTCTCAGCTCTCTGTGAGATTTTGCGTCAAAAGTACCACTAATTGGATACATGCAATATTAGAATCTGAACAGATCTTTTTATTCTGGAAGACGCACCAGCACCACTTCACTTGTAAAAGTGGAGGTTCATTGGTTGAAGGCAACGACACAGAAGAATATGGTGAGTCTTATTCTGGCAGAACATAATCTAGAAAATGAAGCGACGTTGGCAACCATGTTGTGAATGAGGAGTATGCTTCTAGTTGGTTGTTGCATATATTTATGGGTACTAGAATTATCATAATAGCATCGTGGACGTGGTATATGAAAAGAATATGAAAAGACGTGCTCTGTTAGTGAAATGACGTGCGTTGTTAGTAAAAAGACGTAACTTCGCGCAGATCATAAAAAGACTACACGTGCATGCATAGTCTACGAAAAGATTCATTGTGGGTTTAGGGCCCGACTGATTTATCCAGATTCACCACGCATAGTCACGCCTGTGACACTTGACATGTGTACGATGACTCAGCTATTCGGGTTATATGTATGGGGAAAATTCTGACAGATCGTCAATAGTTAAGAAAGTAGGGTAACTGGACCAAATGCTGTAATCGGATTAACCACGTATAGTAGCGGTATTCACGATTGTCGTCGTAATCACCACGATACAATTCGGTGTAACTAATTAATTTTTAAAATAAAAATATTCTAATAATTAATATACATTGACAAATATAAAAGTAAATTGTGTTGGAGGATGACATAATGATATGTGTGTCAATATTACTTATTTTGGACGCACTACGTGAGATAAAATTATATTCTCATAAAAGTCGATTGTTGTGAACAAAGAGACTTCATTTATTCCTAGTAGTGACTTGGAGATGAATGAATCATACATAGGGCAATTATATGTAAAGAATGGAGTTGTGGCATTCTGAATAGGGTCAAGACTCAAGAGTGATTAGTTACAGGTCAGGAAGACGAATTTAGTAATAATTATTGGATCCTGGTTGTTTATGAATGTAGGATATGGGGTCTGACTGATGTATTCGTGTATACCATGTCTAGTCGCGTAGTTGTCAAAATTGTTTTAGCCTCTAAGGTTTAGTGTCCGACTAACATATTCGGGGACACCATGTCGAGTCGCGTAGTTCTCATCATTGTTCTAGCCTCTAGGGTTTAGGGCCCGACTCGACGTATTCGGGTATACCACATCGAGTTGCGTAGTTCTTGTCATTATTCTAGCCTCTAAGATTTAGGGTTTGATTAACTTATTCGAGTGCACCACGTCCAGTCGAGTAGTTATTGTCATTGTTAAAGCCTCTAGGGTTTAGGGCCTAACTCGACCAATTCGGGTATACCACGTCGAGTCGCATATTTATTGTCATTGTTCAAGTCTCTAGGGTTTAGGGCCCGACAGACATATTCGGGTATACCACGTCCAGACGTGTATTTCTTGTCATTGACATATTCGAGTATACCACATCAGTGAGTATGAATAGACAAAAATGCGTGTGGATACAAGTATGCTCAGACATTTATGGGAAAGGAGATAATATTTTATCACTTGTGGGTCGCGGTCTTGTATATAGTTAATGGACTGACAGACATACAAATTTAGCATTCATAGTCGCGATCTTACCATCAAACGTGAATATAACAACAGATGTTGTGCTAATTATAGGAAAGTTGGCACATGAATAGCTCTTTCGGGATAACCACGATGGGTCGCGATCTTGTCGATAGCTGTGTGTGTTTAATAGTTAATGGACCGATTTAAATATCCGATCTTACCACGCATAATCGCGATCTTACCGTCTGACGTGAATAGTACAATGGATAGTGTGCTAATTACATGATAGTTGGAGCACGAATGTCTCATCCGGGAAAACCACGATTGGCCTTATCGAGTTGACTGTTGTGTTTATTCTAAATATGCTATACGGGATATTTAAGTATGGTATAACAGAGGTCTGGTGAGTTGTTTATTATTAAATATTTAGTGCCCGATGGCATGTCTGAGTTTACCATGTATAGTCGCATTTTTATCGTCTGATGTGAACAGGACAACAGATGTTGTGCTTATTACAGGATAGTTTGAGAACGAATAACTCTTCTGGGATAACCAAGATGGGCCATAGTCTTGTCGATAGCTGTGTTTGTTTAATAGTTAATGGATCGAGTTAATTATCCGGGCTTACCACGCATTGTCTCGATCTTACAGTCATATGTGAATAGTACAGTCGATGCTGTGATAATTACAGGATAATTGGAGCACGAATGTCTCATTCGGAATAATCGCAATTGGACGTATCGAGTCGACTACTGTGTTTTTTCTAAATATGCTATACGAGATATTTAAGTATAGTATAACAAAGCTCTGTGGGTTGTTTAATGTTAAATGTTCAATGCCTGACTGCGTGTCCAGGTTTATCACATATAGTCGCGCTCTTACTGTCCGACGTGAATAGAACAACAGATGTTGTGCTAATTAAAGGATATTTGGAGAACGGATAACTCTTCCGAGATAACTACGATGAGTCTCAGTCTTGCCGATAGCTGTGTCTGTTTAATAGTTAATGGACCGACTTAATTATCCAGGCGTACTACGCATTGTCATGATCTTACCATCAGACGTGAATAGAACAGCGGATGCTGTGCTAATTAGAGGATAGTTGGAGCATGAATACCTTTTTCGGGATAACCACGATTGCCCGAGGTCAGGATGATTGCTGTGTTTATTTCGAATATGCTATATGAGATATTTAAATATGATATAATAAAGCTCTGGTGGGTTATTTATTGTTAAATGTTTTGTGATCGATGGCGTGTCCAGGTTTACCATGTATAGCCGTACTCTTACCGTCCGACGTGAATAAAACAATGGATGTTATGCTTATTACAGGATAGTTGGAGCATGAATAACTCTTCCAGGATAACCACGATGGGTCGCGGTCTTATCGATAGCTGTGTTTGTTTCATAATTAATGGACCGACCAAATAATCCGGGCTCACCACGCATAGTCACGATCTTATCGTCAGACGTGAATATAATAGTAGATATTGTGCTATTTATTGGATAGTTGGAGCACGAATGACTCTATCGGGATATCTACGATTGTCCGAGGTCAGGACGATTGTTGTGTTTGTTCCGAATACGTTATACGAGATATTTAAATAATTTATTCAGAATTCAGATATTATTCGTTTTGCCACCAACTAGAGTTATTCGTGTTGCCAACGACTGAATCGTGTAGGTGCGCCATTCATACTAAGATGTTTCATGTCATGACTGGACTTAGTGTTTTTGCATGGCTAATCAAACAGCAAAAATGACATACGTGAATCGACCAATGCAGAAGGGATGCAGAAGATGCAGTCGAAAGGGCGCGAATAAATGTTTCGGCTAAAACCTATATTTAAAGGTGACAGCTCCGTACCCCTCAGTTTTTTGCCCTCAGTTCTTCCCTCAACTCAATTCCGGCCACTAGGATCGCCCGTTGACGGAATTGGGCACATCGTTAGAAATCTTATACATTGAAGATTATATGTTCATGTTTTGGTGAGTTTCCGGCGACGTTATCACCGTTTAATGGATGGTTCACATTTTCCCTTGAGTTAAGTAATCCTAAATAGGGTTTTAGAAAATTCCGGCGACGAAGTCGCCGGAACCGGAACTAAACATGAACATATGATCTTCTATGTATAAGGTTTCTAACGATATGCCAAATTCCGTCAACGGGCGAACCTAGTGGCCGGAATTGAGTTGAGGGAAAAACTGAGAGCAAAAAACTGAGAAGTACGGAACCGTCCCTTAATATATAATACATAATTATATAATATAATACATTAATAAAACCATCCATTTTTCCAGACCCTATCCCACGTGATTGTCCCACTTGTGGGCCCCCCAAGGTGTGGTAAAGGTGTGGGATGGGTCGTGGGAAAAATCATTTTCCCAAAAACGGAGATTGTAAATTAAGTAAAAAAGCTCTCTCGAACCCTCGGCGAAACACACACTAGTAGGTGTGATCCGATCACCGCCATCATCAAATCTGTAAATTTCACTATCGTTTGTAGCTAGCTCACTGTGAAAAGTGAGGCTATGGATATTGACGACTATATGGCCTCCAAAGCTCCAAGTAATAAGCACAACTCTGTTGGGAACGTTACGCTGCCAATTTTCGATTTGTCGTTCCCTGCGGAGGTAGCCGCTCCTGTATCATCTGAGCTTGTAATTGGGGAGGAGGTTGTAGCGGGCAACCCCCTTCCGATGGACATAACTCACCCGTTGACAGTTGTAGGTCACCCAACTTCACCAGGTACTACTGTTGTTAACTCAATGGAAGACAATTCAGGCTATGCTAGCAATCAACCCCAGACTGAAGAAGCCCTTCCTAAAAGTCATCATATGCATCCGATATAATACCAGATCAGGTTGCAAACTCCTGCCCGATGCCAATTTCTTCTGAACCAATTAAACGTTGGGCAGGTGCGGTTTCTTTTAAAGATTGTCTTACACAAAATCTTTCTCATACTGAAGTGGCCCAGGATATGGATGCTGACTTTGAATTGTTACAGAATGATATAAATTACGACACTGTTAATGGCATCCCATCTGTTATGTTTTCTGAGCGAGTGCACAAACTGATAGAACGCAGTACGGCTAATACAGTTATCATCAGGCCGCTAGGAAGGCAGTTCAGTTATAATATTCTGAGGCAGCGACTGTGAGCTTTATGGAATCTGACTACCGATTTTCAGCTTATTGATATGCCCGATGGATTTTGGTGTGTAAAACTTAAAACACAGTCGGACTATCAGAGGGTGCTACTCAATGGGCCTTCGTTCCATACTTCATGAGGAGTACGGAAGCTCGGGTATAGCATGTTCCTGGGGAGATGCCCACCTCTTTTAGCAGAGCTTTGGGGTATATGGCATGGCCTTAATCTTACATCTTTACAGGGATTTGATAATATCCAGTTATTTACAGACTCTGCAGAGGCGGTTCAACTTTAAAGATTTTTTATTTGCGGAAATAGCATACATCCCGCAAGATGATAACTGTCAAGCTGATTGAATGGCCAAAGATGCTTTACGTTTTGATGATTATATGATGAAGTTGTTCTACGTAAAGCCAAGCAACTGGTCTTCTACAGCAGCTGCAAGAAATCTCCGGTTGTTGAATCTCTGGTTGTACAGAAATTTAGTTGCTTTTAAACCTCCCAAAAGTGTTTATGTATTCCTGAGCTTCTTGTACATACTAAAACTCTTATACCCAGTATTCGAGAAAGCGCTAGGCAGACCTTAGGCGGTCAGAGCTCGTTCAGCGCCTAAGCGGACTTTTAAGCGGCCTAAGCGGTAATTCGGATAAAGCGAAAGACAACATAAAGCGATCTAGACGACTTATTTTCCGAATAGAGGTTATATCATGTATGAAAAAAAAATTAAGGAAAAAAGGAAAACAAAAGGTTGGAATATTAATATAAAATAAATCCCAAGGGTTTTGCTCGCAGTTCTTTCAACTTCAAGTCGCCGACGAAGCACATTTGAACTTCGCCATGGCAGCCGAAGGTGAAGCTAAGGTTGTCGCTGAAAGTGAGTTTTCGAAGGAAGTCTGTGATGGTGCTAAGAGGGCGAGGGAGCAGGTGGAAGAATCGGAGCAGAACGGTCAAAAAATAGCTAAATTAGATGGGGAAGAGGCCGGTGAGGAAACCGAGAAATCCATTGACGATTCGGCGGCGGCAAAGAAGGATGGGGCGGCCGTGGGACATAAGACGTTTGGTACTTCGGTGGAGATGTTTGATTACTTCTATAAGCTTCTTCACTCTTGGCCCCCAAATCTTAATTTGAATAAGGTGAACGAAATTGGCGGTTGTTTATTTTCGATTATTTGGTATTCTCCTGGAAAAAAATATTCATTTTTCTATGTGCGAAATTCTTCATGATATTTACTTATTGGAAGTAACAAACCGATTCCTTGTGAATATGGCATTGGTTGGACCTATTTCCTTTGTTTCGAGTAGAGAGCTTTTTTGCATAAGTCTTGATGAAGTACATTAGCTGGTACAAGAGTACTAGAATTTAAATTGATGAAAGAATGCATCTTTCATGCATGGTTAGACTGACTTAATTGTTACTGGATTGAAGATGAATTTGGAAGTCATATTGTTCCAGTTTGTTTTGTGCATTGATGATTGATCTCTGAGAAAAATGAGGTCAATTGGTGGAAGATCTCTTGGTATCGTGGATTAAGTTCCTGCTCTTATCAAGCAAAAGATAATTCCTGTTCTGTTCTTGGACTGCTTGTAAAAAAACAATATTCCAATGTGAAAGCCAATAAATCACAAGTTGAAGTCAATCTAATTGCTCCTGAACTGCTATTAAGGCTATGATATGGCATCATCTTATCAGGGTGGCTTTTCCTGTTCAGTTTATAATTCACTGTGCATTGTCTAGAAGTGACTGATTATACAACGAGTAATGTTACATTTACTCACTAGTTTTGTATTTAATTAAGTACACAAGCCAAAACGGTCGTTTTGCCGTGTGTGGAGTCAAAATGAGGTCGTTTAACTTAAACGTTGTTTACTTAACTAAGTACACAAGTTGAGATTACGTTTAGCATTGTGACTTGTATATTTAATTAAGTACACAAGTAGTGAGTACGTTTAACATTTTTCTTATACAACAATGTTACGCGTGCTGCCATTCTTCTCCCTCACTTGATATCATATTTGGAAGTAGAACTTTGGCATCCACAATATTTCTCTTAATGATCTTGTCATTCAATTTTTCAGTATGAACACATATTGCTACTAGAATTGATCAAGAAGGGCCATTTGGAGTCTGAGAGAAAGATTGGCAAAGGTATCAAATCCTTCCAAGTCCGACACCACCCTCAATTCAAAAGCCGCTGCTTCTTCCTGATCCGTGAAGATGAATCAGTAGATGATTTCAGCTTCAGAAAATGTGTTGACCACATTCTTCCCTTACCAGAGAGCATGCGGGTAAAGGACAATGTCAACAAGGCATTACGTGGGAAGGGGCGTGGTCGCGGTCGGGGACGTGGAAAATGTTGAAATGAGCTGCTGCTTATGTATGCTCTTGCATCTCTTCATTTCCTTAATTTTCAAACAAGATTCTGTTCTTGAAACTTTGTTATCTGTTGTGTTGAATACGGTGTTGAATTTAAATTAAATGGCGGTAGTTATAATATTATTATCATGAATATTAAGCATTGCAGTATTTTTTAAATTATATTTATACTTATAATAATAATTTTTTAAACAAATGAGCGTTTGTGTATTGTGTGTTTTACTACTTTTTTATTTTTAAAACTTTAAATCAGTGTTTGTTTAAAGTTTTGATATATTCTTTTTTCTTCTTATAATGATATTTTATAATTAATCAAATTCATGAATAAACTAAAAAAATAAACCTACCCTTATTTCCATCATTAATTAACTAGATAAAAGTTATTTTAATAAAAATGAAATTCTAATTAATTATTTTATAACCAATTGAATATGTACACATGGAATTATGTATCAATAAAATATATGTGGTTCCAATTACAATGATACATGTACATATTATATTGGTTGTACATAATTATGAAATCAAAATTATGTACACATATCATTATTGAATAACTAATAGGTCGAGCCCTACAAACTTGAGTACGTTATACTAAAAAATGGGAAACACTGCACAGCCCGAAATTCGGTCTGAAATTCAGACCAAACTCGGGCGAAATGACTAAAATGCCCTCCTCAAAAAGTGTTGCTGTACTTAGGTCCTGTTTGCAAGTTCTACTGAAAAGCTACTTTTGGCTTTTGAGAGGAGCTTTTAAAAAAAAGGTGCTTTTATAAGGAAGCTATAAAGTGTTTGCAGTGGGGGCTTTAGTGCATGTTTGCAAGTTCTTCTCAAAAGCAGTTTTTGGCTTTTCAATCGCAGAATTCCCTGTTATACTGTTTGCGATTTTAGCTTTTGGCGGTGGAAAGCTCCCAAAAGCCCAAAAGCCAAAAGCTAACTTGGAGTAGCTTCTGGGAGGCTTAAGGTGGTGACAATTTTGTAAATATTTAAAAATTCACTTTTAAGATAATTTTGT
>JAOYMZ010089240.1:0-10914 GCA_025802335.1 Pinguicula primuliflora
TTAATACTTATCCAAAAAAATAAAATAAAACACTGCGCGTGTAGTCTTTTCATAGACTGCGCATCTTTCCATGAACAGAGCGATTAGTTTAGAGATTCTGTTGTGATTGGAGAACTGCTGGAACAATTATGATCATTCAAGATCTTGTTTTATAAATAGATACGTTGAACAACCAAGAAAACTTACTCCCCATTTGTAAGTCGTATCGTAACACATAGTTGCCAACGACACCACTTTCTTCTCCGATTCCGTCCCAGTCAGAATAAGGTATAATATATTATTATGTGCTGTTATCTGTATCCCGGAAGACAAACCAAAAGCCTTCTACCAATTACATCCTCCTCCCCCGAAACAATTTATTTACCAGTGAAGTAGTGTTGGTGTGTCTTTCGAGATAAAGTTAGCTGGCCCTAATTGACATTCAGGTGCAGTATCTTGCAAAGTGCACGCTCCATGGATTAGAACCTGCGCTTGATATTAGAACGACTCTTTTCTACGACGTAAGAAGGAAACTTACTCTGGAGTCTGGATAGGGCCATATATGACCAACTATTCCCATGCTCTATTCTACAGTTACCTTTGCCATAGGGCCCTAATTTCTCGCTGCAGCTCTTCTAGTGAGGGCAAATTGTATTGATGTCATTCACATAGATGATGAGAATGAAGAAATAAAGCCTGTTGAAAAAGCCAACATAAACGGCCAAGATACTCGGCACTCGCTCTCCTCACACACACCTCAGATAGTGCATTCGTTCCTATCACCTCAGTCGAGGTTCTTTCATTACGTATAAAATGCAATTACGGGGTCGTAGTCGAGGTTCTCTCACCTCGGAATTTGCTTACACGTATGTGTTACGGGGCTGCAGTAAACTAAACTCCAGTATTTCCAAATGCAATTAAAAAAAATACAATTACTCTATTGCCCTCCAAAGTGTCTTTCCGCCTTCCGGCCTATTCCTATACTTTGTGTCGCTTCATCTTCAACCTCGCCCGTGGCTGGTGCCAGTCGATAAAAGCGCGACCATTCGTGTTTTTCAAATTTTATTACTCACGCGTGTATCGCCCGATCATACGTGCTTTACACGTGTATAGTTTAGGAATGGTGCACTGTATCGCGAGAATTGCGTGACCATACATTTATTACTCGCGCGTGTATTGCCCGACCATACGTGTTTTTTATGATGCATTTTACTTTAACGTTCATCATACGGCGGTTGATGTTACTGCGAATGGCAAGGTCAGTTAGGTCTTTCATTTCAAAAATCAAAACAATCCATTCGTACCTATCAAAAAACAAAAATAATCCATTCATTCGGAACCCGGTAGTACATTCGTTCAGAACCCGACAGTACATTCGTTCGGAATCCAACAGTACATTCGTTTGGAACCCGATAGTACATTCGTTCGAAACCCAGTAGTACATTCATTCGGAACTCGGTAGCACATTCGTTCGGAACCCGATTGCACATTCATTCGAAACCCAGTAGCACATTCGTTCAGAACCTGGTAGCACATTCGTTCTTAACCCGGATAGTCAAGACTAAATTATCATCAACATTCTATATACTAGATTCTTCCTATTTGATATCCACAAGCTGCCCGGATACAATTAATTCGGTGACCGTGGCGGCGTATCGTTAGACGAGACCGACGAACCACAATGCTGATCGACATCATCTTCCATTCTTCCCATATTCTGAACGAAGCATTCGCGACAGGCAGCTATTGGGCCCAGTATGTGTTCTTCTAGCATACAGTGACTGATGTCACCGCAGGGCAAAGTCAGAGGCAACGTCAAAGAATTCGATCGTGCCAGACACACAGCGAAGTTTAGAGGCAGAAGCAGCTAAGTTGGGTGATAAGCTCCAAAAGACGGTGGCAATTCGGGCTGCATTAGTGGCGTCGAGATTATCCAGACTGAACCTGTCAGGCCATGTCGGGTCATGGTGTTCAGCGGTTACAAAGTTAAAGGCGGCAGTCGCTGCGACAAGGTCGTCGAGTGCAGTGTCGAGAGCTGCATTGGATGCAAAATTACCTGGTTTGGCAATGTTGTTGCACAGGGCGACGAGGCGTACGACTTCGGAGGCGAATGCGGTTGCAAAAACGATGATGACACGGAAGTCGATGAATTAGACGACAATAAGGTCGTAGGCGATCACGACAAGGGTGGTAACTGAATCGACTATGGCTGCGACGGCGGCACCCATGATTTGAACTTTTAAACTCTAGGGTTTTTCACCGTCGGAGATGATATAGTAAAAAAATTGTCTTCCGACTATTGACCTAATTAAAAGGTATTAAGAATGTTTAGTGTTTTATTTTTTTTCTTCCTTTTTTTAAATTTTTTTTAAGTAAAAAAATAATAAAAATAAATTAATAATAAAATAGGAAGTTTGACGTCCGGTTTCGCATTTTTTTGTTAAGTTCCGTGGCAGTTCAAAAGGTGACATCGTTTCAAAATAAACAAAATTGGCCGGATCTGGATCCATAAAATCTCAGTCACTGGTGTTGTGTTGTGTGTGAGACTGTTGAAAAGGGAATATTCTCAATCTCGATTTTGGAATAAGATGGTATGGATCCACTCTTTCATTTATTTGTGCTTCGTGTTGGCTTGTTTGATTCTTCTTCATGAGTTGGTCATCGGCCCGAATCTCGCTGTTAACCATCATAACCCTAAAATCAAGAGACTTGCTCCAGTACCGCTTCGATTCCACTCTGATGGAACCTTCAAAATTCTTCAGGTGGTCTCCACTATCAAAAAACTGTATTCGTGTATAGAATCCATAAATGCTGGGCCTTTCGCTTCCTTTTAAGAATTTTTTGTTGTTATGATGGGTATTTTTGTGAAGGTAGGTGGCTGATATGCATTTTGGTAATGGGAAGTTGACCCGTTGTCGGGATGTATTGGAGAGTGAATTTGGCCATTGTTCTGACTTGAACACCACTCGGTTTCTTGAGAAGATGATTGAGCTGGAGAACCCTGATTTTGTTGCTTTTACTGGTACTCTGGAGTTAAAAAGCAGCTTCTTTCAATGTATTCCCTTTTCAACCTTCTCATAAGTGATTGAGATTACTCCAAGGAGCATTTGGTTCTAGAAAACATTGTAGTTACTAATTCTGTGAAAAAACGTGTTAATGCATTTGGCTGTTTGTAGTTATTTCCGCCTGCAATTTGTGGTTAAAATATTGAGTCTGGGGTTTGAATAATGACTATAAGTCCTATATATAGTTCTTTTTTGTTCTGGATGGATGGGACTACAAATGTATAAGATGTTCTTATTGAGCTGGCATCTTTATGGGTTAGTAGCCCTTGCGAATTTTTTATTTTGGATGGATGGTATTATACATATTTTCTGGATTACTCTCTCTGGATTAAGTAGCTCTGTCATTCGTTTTTCTTGCACATTGATATAATTTCTACAATCCAGGAGACAATATATTTGGTGATAGCGCCACGGATGCTGCAGAGTCTATGTTCCAAGCTTTCAAGCCGGTTATGGTGTCAAAAGTTCCTTGGGCAGCTGTGTTAGGAAACCACGATCAAGAGTCCACCATGAACCGCGAAGAGATCATGTCTTTCATCTCTCTGATGGATTTCACCCTGTCACAGACATTTCCATCTGACGAGTATTCCTTGAATTCCCACAAAGAGAATTCAGCTCTGAAAATTGATGGATTTGGAAACTATAATCTGAGAGTGAACGGTGCTCCAGGTTCCATTTTTGCCAATAGTACGGTGCTCAATCTCTTCTTTCTTGACAGCGGGGATAGAGCAGTTGTTGATGGTTTTCGGACGTACGATTGGATCAAAGAATCCCAACTCAACTGGCTTCGTCAGATTTCCATGGAACTTGAGGTGAACAAGCTAAACATCCTTATCATATTGGACTGGATTATTGTTTTCTTCTCAAGCCATGTTCCTGTTTCAGAATCACTACATGCATTTGCCACGAACTGACAGGAACAGGATCCCACAGCTTGCAAACCACCTTCCCTGGCATTCTTCCACATCCCAATTCCAGAAATGAGACAAGGTTCCATGTACAATGTTGTTGGAGAGTTTGGAGAATACATAACAAGCTCCTACATAAACTCGGGTGTTCTTGAGACTCTCATCTCCATGAGAGATGTGAAAGCTGTGTTTATAGGCCACGATCACAAAAATGATTTCTGCGGGAACCTCAAAGGCATATGGTTTTGTTATGGTGGAGGATTTGGATACCATGCCTATGGCAAGGCTGGGTGGCCTCGACGTGCCAGAATCATTTCGGCCCAACTTGCAAAGGAACAAGGATCCTGGGGAGGAATTGAGAGGATCAAGACATGGAAAAGGCTGGACGACAGAACCACGAGCAAGATCGACGAGCAAATACTTTGGGAGAGGCGGCAGTAGATGATGGTGAGACGACTGCTACATCATTTTTGTAACTTAAGTTTCCCAGATAAAGAATTCATGTTTTGGCATATCATACTTTGTGCAGGATACCTGTTTCATTGTTTAATATGTAAAGTAGTTCTTGTAATCATACAAATATTTCGTGCAGTGTAAACATAAAGCGATTGTAGGGTACTGTTAGACGGTGTTGAAATGCATTAGACCACTAGGTTATTTTGGATCATCTCCTAGGGGTTGTCAAATTCAGCCTTTTTTAGTGATTAGTGATTGATTCTTACATCTGGTGTTCTGTCAAATTCAGCCTTTTTTTGTAATTTTTTTTCGATATGAAGGAAGTGTGATAGCCAATCTCAGGTAGGACACAGCAGTTGCTACCTAATTTCATATGTTGAATTTTATCAGCTCCATTTGAGGTAAGTTTATTCTGGCCTCTCTTTGAAAGATGGTCTCCTTTCCCTTAGCCATATCATATCTGCCTTACTGTCGAGCGCCATATAGCTTTCCATAGTTAAGTGCCATCTCTATATTTTATTAACCTCATATGGACAGTGTAGTGAAAAGCTCCTGGACAAATGAACAATAAATGGTCCTGAGTCTTCCTCTTCTGTGTCGCATCTTACACATTTCAACTGCTGATGAAATATGTTTAGTCCTCCGGATAGAAGATTCATTTTGGTTGGCACCCTGTATTGGATCACTTTCCATCCGAAGGCTGATATTTGTAGGGTTGTCATCTTACACCATACATCTCTCAGGTTTATTTAGCGCTGCAGCATACCTCACGAATTTCTTGAGTGAGGTTCTGCCGCTCTAGTTATGGCATGAATAGTTTCAATGCTCTATCGACAGAAATTGAGGATGATGTAGCAAATACCGACTCCATTGTGCATCCCGTAGCTTCGCACCGAGCCAAAAATAGGGACGGGACAGCTGTCGCCAGGCGATGATTGGACCACCGTGCATGGGCGGCGGAACACATCTGCAGTAGACGGCCGTAAAGGAAGGAAACTTTCACTTTTCATTGAGAGGCTTTGAAGTAATTCAATATATGACCATGTATCTAGTTACCTCCTGCCTCGTCATAGGTGTGTACATGTGGAAGCTCTTTGGAACTTTGGCATGCTGACCATTAATATGCACATCCGATTATATAAGGATATCGATGATGTGGCAGGACATAAACGGGTTGAGATGTAGGGAAGCCATAGCCTTGCCCTTGGCTATATGAAGGTACCTGACCTCTATATGTCGAAGCACCAGGTCATTCGGGATATTGATGCTGTGGCGGGACATAACTGGGTTGAGATGTAGGGAAGACATTGCCTTGCCTTGGCTATATGGAGGTACCTGACCTCTATATGTCGAAGCACCATGTCCTCCAGGATATTGATGTTGAGGCGGGACACAATCGAGTAGAAATGTAGGGAAGTCATAGCCTTGCCCTTAGCTATATAGAGGTACCTGATCATAATTAGATATCGAAGCACCGAGTCCTCCAAGATATTGATGCTGTGACGGGACACAACCGGGTTGAGAAGTAGGGAAGCCATAGCCTTGCCCTTGGCTATATGGAGGTACCCAACCATAACTAGATGTCGAAGCACCAGGACCTCTAGGATATTGATGCTGTGGAGGCTGTTGGTAGTAATCATAGACGCCACCTTGTGCCAAAGTCTATTGATTGTGTGGAATTGTTGATTGACCCCAACCAGGTTGGGAGTATCCATAACTAGGTTGCTGCATGGGTAGACCAGGCTGCCTCGGGTTGGGTGGAGGGTGAGCTTGATAACCTGGCGGTTGGGCATGTCCATAACAAGGTGGAGGCGGAGGTCGATAATTTTTATGACAATTGTGTTCAGAACGATCCCTAGCAAGAATCCGATCGGCTTCATCCTTAAGCTTACAAGCATCCAACTCTGTCTCTGTAAGGTATGTCAGGTGATGGATTATCCGTTGAGCCTTACCCCTTTGATCAGGAGTACCGTAGAGTTCGATCCATCCGGTAATATTGTCTACCACATGAATGGTAGGTCATGAACGACGCTGTATGTGATTCATGATTTGCCTATGTCTGATAACCTGCTTAGGAATCTTAATTTTCTTGCATGGACCTCGACAGGAAGAAGCATCAAATCCTTCACCACCGGTGCCTCTACTCTCCACCCACGCTCTTTTAGACGGATCCACGTTAGAGGATGCCTGTTTCATAGCAGAGTCACATGGACATTCTTCAACAATGACGGCCAGCTTGCGCTTCTTAGAGTCTCCCTCGCCCTGTCCGCTGAATGAGTATAGCACTTCTTCATCTTCCTCTGCCATGGTATTTGATTGGTAGTGAAGAGTACGATAGAGGGATCGCAAAAACCCTAGTTGATAATGGAGGACAAAAGATACTGGCCACGGGTGAGCGAAAACCAACGGTCAAGACACCATCGAGAATCTTCTTTAAGGACTTATGGCTCTTTGAGTACCAATCGTCGATCAGGACAGCAAATTCGTCAGCTAGGGCATCAAACGGAACAGAATGAGGAGACAGCTGTGTACCATATTGAAAAGAATTCCGTTGAGAGAGATAAAAGAATTATTATTTTTTTATAGGTAATGTCGGTAAGGAGATTTGAACCCGTGACATGTGAGTGCAATTGTCACTACTATAACTAATTGGTCAACCCCAGTTTGACAGATTACACCGATCAAAGCTACTTTAAGAAGCCTCATTATTTATTTTCTCTGTTTACATTACTCTTATTCAGGTTATTAAGAAGCTTATGGGAATCATACACAAATTCCTATGGCAAAGCTCGTTGCAGCAACAATGACTGATACATTGGGCAAGGTTGAAGCACCACTGCTTGGAGATGGCAAAGGGACTGGGTACCGTCAGTGGTCTGGAAAATATCAGAGTAATCGATGGTTTTGTGTCCATTTTTTGCTACACATCACCCCATGCTCGGATTGATACCACACAATATCGGGTATTAAAGTGTTTTCTGGATCATAGGAAGAGGATGGAACTGAACGCACATCCATTGATCCTTGATTCGCTTAGGTTTGGAACGACAATAGGCGGGGATATGGAATCTCAGGATAACGATGGGAGTACTAGAAAGTCAGGCCCTTAGAGATTGCTGAGTAGTTGCCCGCCGAACTACACAGAAGAAACTGATCCATTTTGATTCCAACATATCACGAATCATATGCCTTCGCAAGATGATAAACACACTATTTCCACTCCTGATTGTTGAAAACATGAGTACAAACACTATTAGAGTTATGGAAATGGGAGGGATGTGGATAAAGGATGTGCGGATGTAAAGGAAGCCATAGCTCAACATTATGAGAGGCGACAGTATACGACTGAGACATGGATAAGACCAAAGATGAACCTCCCCATAGAAAATATCATGACGTATTAAGAATATTAGGTCAGGAGTATGATGAGATTAGGGGAGTAATATGGAGATACTCCTCTGCAAAAAGCTCGGGCCCAGGCGGTTATGGTTTTGACTTATTCAAAAGAATTGGGATACTATCAAGTGGGACTTTATCAGTTTTATCCAAGTATTCGACAAAACCGATTGTCTTGCTAAAGGACATATTGCCACAACAATCACTCTACATCAAGATCAATAGCCCCACAAGTTTAGACCATTACAAACCCATATCGCTCGTAGCATGTGCATACAAGCTGTTAGCAAAGCTACTGGGTTCCAGGTTGAGTATAGTGATAGGTAATGTGATTTCTTGAAATCAAACCGAATTCATAAAGGGGATGCAGATCCTTGAAGGAGTTTGAATTGAAATAGCAAATGAGGTTCTGTACTCCTATAAAAGAAGCAAGGAACACCTTCTACTTCTCATGGTCAACTTTATGAAAGAATTTGACACCGTCTCCTGATCATTCATGAAGGACATGTTGCAAAGGCTAGATGTTACGAGCTATGCATTGCTATGTGAGAAATGGAAAAGCTGGATGTTGGAATGTATCACCACAACGAGGGAATCAATATCCATAAATGGCAACAACACTAGAGAATTCACACTGCAAGAGGAATAATGAAAGTCTGCCCTCTTAGCCCACTTTTATCCTCGGTAGATGTGAAGGGCCTATGTATGCTCCTGAACCGGGCAATTGAACTTAAAATATTGCAAGGTGCCAGTATTGGGCAACTAGAAATCATCCACCTGAAATATGCTGAGGATATGTTTTTGCTAGTTGAAGGGATGAGAGGGACGTAGAGGTGGTGATGGAACTCTCTACATATTCGAAATTCTCTCTAGGTTATAGGATAACTTCCATAAAAGTGGGTTGTTAGGCTTAAATGTCCCTGAGTCGGACCTACCAGCCTTTGCAAACACCTTGAGATGCCAAAAGGGACAACTACCATTCACCTACTTAGGACTCCCAGTAGGCGATTGCCCAGAGAGGATGTTAATGTGGGACAAACTAATCAAGTAGATACTGAGCCAACCATCAAATTGGACAAAAGAGTACCTCTTTTTCGTAGGAAAGATTACATTTTTTAATTGAAAATTGAAGTTCAAATAAATTAAAAGAACATGTGCAAAGGTTGAAAATAAGAAATTGTGATCAAACCCAAAATCTAACCTTGCACCACTAAACCAAAAAAGATGGTTGAATATCTATTTAACAATAAAATCTGGAAACACCGGTGCTTTAGAAGTTGTTGCAGTCATAACAGGGCACTAACCATGAGTATTATATCCTTGCTGCTGTCGGTCATATCCAGATCCAGCATTTGACTGTGACTGACCATAATGAGTGTAAGATAGAGGGTATACAGGAGGTACCTGACCACAACCATATCCAACCGAAGCACCATGTCCTCTAGGATATTGATGTTGTGACTGATAACCGGGTTGAGATGTACAGTAGCTATAGCTATATTGACCATAATCGGTTTGAGATGGAGGGTAGACAGGAGCATAACCATATCCAGCCGAAGCACCAGGTCCTCCCGGATATTGATGATGTGGCAAAACATAACTGGGTTGAGATGTAGGGAAGCCATAACCTTGCCCTTGGCTATATTGAGGTACCTGACCTCTATATGTCGAAGCACCAGGTCCTCTAGGATATTGGAGTCCCAATTTTTCCCACGACCCCAACCCACCCATTTACCACGTATTGGTGGGACCCACTCTAATAAAATTGTTAAAAACACGGCTGCTGGTGTGAACCCCTCACCTCCTCTGCCCATCACAGCTCCCGAGACATCCCAACAACCCATTAACCACTTGAGCTACTATCAATCTTTGAATATATATGTACAAAATCTATATATTAACGAGGGACGGAACGACAATGCAATTCCTCACTCAATTCGCTGAAATGTTGTCGTTTGGCTACGTCATTACCTGTCTGACCATGGTTTTACACCCGTCCAACCATGGTTATCGCCTCCTACACGCTACTTCCTTCCAGAACCCTCCACTTTGCCTTGCGCAGGTGTATGCTACACAGAGGATCCATCTTCTTCGCGATTCCAGCGCTCCTTCTTCAAAGTTTCTCATTTCTTACTCCGGCTCTTGGTCGTCCTTACGCTGCACTTAGAATCTAGGTCAACCTGCTCATCCAGTTGCTATCTTCCTCATCGCAGTTGAATCGATGCCTTTCAGAACTGGCACAACCCATCTCAAATCCATGGCAGTTGAATCGACGCCTCTCTTCGCAGTTGAATCGACTCATCTCAAATTTGACGATCTGTTCTCTCGGCATCCGCAAGGTATGGTTTTTTTTCTGGAATGGCCTATTGTGGACGGTTTCAGATCCCGCAAAGAATGCATTCAATCTCTTCAACCTCAGGGAATGACCATTTTTAGTGGATTCTGCAGAGTTCAAGAATAGGTACGGATTCTTTTTTTCTGCTGACGATTTCAAACCCTTTTGTTTCTCAAATGCTTTTGGTGTGGGTTTGTTTTGTGACCTCTGATTCTTCTCTCTTTGTTTCTTTACAAAGCAGTGTGAAATTTCGTATCTCTAATTACCAATTTTTCTCCTGTGTGAGAGACCAATTTTTGTACTTTACGCCCAGGTTTATTTTCATGCAATGAGATAATGAAGTGGGGGTGCAAATCAATTCGTATTCAGTTACATTAAATGACAATTTCTATTTGGTTTTATTTATGAGCGGGTCTTTTGGTTTTTTTGCAGGAACTTATCAGATTTTGCGAAGTGTTTCCTGTTCCATGTGAAATGATGAACCCTTTGGGATTTTTTCCTTCTCCCGTGCGGTATGGATTCTCTCCCACAAAACATCCTGATTTTGTGGTGGTTTTTGATGTTACTACAGACATTTTGCCCAAAACTGCAGAATTCCATTGCATCTTTGCTGTATTTTATCAGTTTCTGCTCCATCTCCCGGTTGCTCTGCTTTACGTTCCTGTATCTCTTCATATTTCTATCAGCATTATATAGCCGATATATTTCTGATTGTATAGTTGGATAAGGCTGTTGATGCAGAGATAGGGACGTTCTCGGAAGAGTGGGAGGTGAC
>JAOYMZ010089261.1:0-10913 GCA_025802335.1 Pinguicula primuliflora
ATATATTAAAAATAATTAATTATATATAAAAAAAATATTTAATTAAAAAATATATAATTCGGACTTCGAGATCGGGCCCAAAATTTTGGGCCCGAATTAGTTCGGGACGGGATCGGGATTCGGCAAATCCCGAATCCGAATCCCGAATGCCCAGCCATAGTTCCAATGTACAGATTACAATATCATTTTTCGTTCTTCTTCAATTTTTCAGCAATACACCTGACTCAAATCACAATGAATTCCGATGCTCTGCTCCAATCTTCATACGAAATTGTCGGCACGAGGAGGTCATGAACTTTCAGGTTCCACCATAGTTGTAGTTTAATTTCATCGACGACTATATCTTTCCTTGACCTCAAAGATGCAATAATACAATTGATATTATTATTTTTTTCAACAATGCTTTGTACTATGTACAATTTTTTTTACAATTGTTGAAATCAAAATATAGATTAATTAAAAAAAAATTGTATATAGATAGTTCTGTAATGGATAATGAATCTTAATGTGGTAATTGGAGTTTGATGAAAAATTTTTAGCTAAGTTTTTAAACTTAATCAAAATTCGATCTGTTCTAAAAAAAAGTGCTGAACGAGAATTTGATAATCATCTTATATTTTAAATTCAAATATCATAATTGGCCAAAAAAAATTTTACACTTTGAACACAATAATTTTATTAATTTTGTTAATGGCTTAGCTGTCATAACTAAACTCCTGAAATGGTGAGTATTAAATAATTATTGTTAATTTGAGTGATAAGAATAGAAAAAAATTGTTGAATTCCCGATGGAAATGCCTTCTAATTCCGTCGAAGGAATGCCTTCGAATTCTGTGTTATGTTGAATTCACTTGAAGTGGTTGAAGAATGTCGAATTTCCTTGAAGTGGTCTCAGTACTGATTATCGTATCCACGGTCTCTGGACTGATGATCGTGATGTTGATGTTGTGCCTCCTCCATCAACTGAGCCTCTGTGGCTATCGCCCGGATTAACTCAACATTAGCAGTATTGCCCACGCTGTCTGCCACGCCGATCGATTTGCTGAAGCCCATCACCAACTTCTTGACTTTGTTTCGGCCAACTGTGCTCATAGCTCTATTGTTGGATGGGTGCGATCCTTTCAGCACAGTTTGATAAATGCATTTATTGCCGAGAAGCATGAGTTTGTGCCTTCGATTGTCAATTATAGCTCTATTGTTGGATGGGTGCCCATTGGTTGCTGTATCATATGATGATGAGAGGGCATTGCCCAAATGTTGTTTCATTTACCACTTTGATCAAAGGGTGTGCTGAAAAGTTGTTTGATGAAATGTCTGAGCCGGAAGTATGTCCTAATTCATTGACTTATTGCTGTCTTATTTCTGGAGTATTGAGGAGGGGGGAATTTGATAAGGGGAGAAAATTGATTAAGAAAGTCTGACAGGTTATGGAAAGTGAAGAGGATGTGCGAATCAACAATGCAGCCTTTTCTAGCTCGATCAAATGTTTGTGTAGTGAGGGGTTGTTTCGTGAGGTGTTCAAGATTGCAGAAAATATGCCACAAGGAAAGAATGTTCTAGATGAATTGGCTTATGGACAGATGATAGACTCCCTTTGTAGGTTTGAGATGTACAATGGTGCAGCAAGGATTCTTTACATGATGAGAAAGAAAGATTTCCTTCCAAGTTTGGTTTCTTATAATTCAATCATGCACGGTCTGTGCAAGGATGCTGATCCCTTTAGGGCATTCCATGTATTGGAAGAAGGTATGCAGATTGGATACTCACCGTTTGAGTTTACCTATACCGTCTTGATTGAGGGCCTTTGTCGTGAACATGATCTGGCTAAAGGTAAAGAGGTTCTAAATGTGATGTCAAGTAAGGAAGGTGTTGACAAGACAAGGATATATAACATATATTTAAGGGCACTTGGACAGTTGAATAATCCCTTTAAGCTTCTAAACGTACTTGTTTCAATGTCGCAATGCCAATGCCAGCCAGATATTATCAGTCTGAGTACTGTAATCAATTGATTCTGAAAAATGGGGAGGGTAGAAGATGCTCTGCAGGTGCTTGACGATATGAGCATGGGAAATTTCTGTGCTCCAGATGAGGTAACTTTTTCAACCATCATTTATGGACTCCTGAATGTGAAGGTCGAAGAAGCCTTGATTTTCTTGCATGATGTTATGCCCCAGAAAGGCTTTCCAACTCGTGCTGTGACTTATAATGTTCTACTTCGAGGATTGCTTGAACTTGGTCTTGTAAATGAAGCTATGGGAGTTCTTGACAAAATGTGTTTTAGTGGTGTGGTTGCAGACTGCAGGACTTATATTATACCATTGTCATCGAGCGGCTCTGCGACTCTTGCCTAATTGACGAGGCTAAGAACTTCTGGAACTGTGTAGCTCATGATAATTTCGTATATGTTGCGTTACTTAAAGGCCATTGTTCTCGACTACACTTGCAACTTGGGTTTGAAAAGAGAGGCTTTACAGATTCTTGATGAGATGAGAAGGAATGATTTAAAGCCAGATGCTGGAACTTGGAGGATACTTGATAAAATGCGTGGTATTGGATAAGCAGGTTCTACTTACAACTTTCATATCAACCGGAATCTGCTTCTGGGCTTTCCAGCCTCACAGTTCCTCACCTCCACTGCTTTATCCCCTGCACGTCCACTGTTGTAGCTGGTAAACTGAGTGACTAAAATAAACATTTTCAAAGTATTGATCGGATAAACTGTAACTGCTTTTGCTGCCAGATTCTCGATTATGATCGGATTCGAATGAAACCGTTTATCTCATCCGTGTAAGGCAGAATACAAGAGGATGCCAAAATGGGAGCCACATAGCAGCTATGGTACCAAATTTTCATCCATTAGGTTCAGTTATGATTTCATTTTCACTATCTTTCACCAGGAACCTGTCTTCAGAGACTTTCCAGTGTCAATCATAACTCTAGCTGCTCCTCTTCATTTTCATATTTTGCTTTATCCTGTAAAAATAGGCGGCCAGAAGAATGTCATATGGTAATAGAAAGTTGTGCTTCTTGTATCATGAGTAGTCCTAACAGTTATCTGTTTTCTAATCTGCTGTTGTTTTAACAGCTTTACCTTTTGGGAAATTATTCTGTGGAGTCAATATCAGGTTTGGAATACACGAAATTAACATCAGTAAGTTGTTGGGTTTGTGATATTTTTATGCTTTTTCGGTCTTAAGGACTAATGGAACTGTCATTTTAAGATAAGATCTGTAATTGCGGAGTTAAAAGAGCAGTCTTCAGTCACATTCAATGAAGTCATACAGATCACGGTTCCAAAGGTAATAAATTGATTTTCTTAACTTTGTTTTTCCTTTTCTTCTTCATTTCCCCATTTTAGTTACAAATTTTTTTTTCAAGAAATATGATGTGCCAGATGAATGAACCAACTTCAAACAAGATACAAATATATAGGTCTATTTTGTCGCTTGTGTAAAGAATGGTGTGACAAAATATCTGAGCTTATCCATAATTTATTTATGAAAAGCTTTAGTTATTGTAAATCAATTTTCTTGATCTATCATTTCCAGATTAATGGTATTATGTGCATTGATATTTGGCCGTATTTTACCGCTGTTTTCTTTTCTCGTTTCGTATTACATATTATGATATTCTTCTTATGTTTTCAGAATATATGAACTTTGCATGAATTTCATTATTCCGAAGGGAGCAAGGGCTGCAGTTCCCACATTTACAAAAATTACTAGGAATTTCAGTTTCTGGTGCTGTTGAGCTCGAGAATATTGTTGATTCTCCGATTATCACGGCAGCTTCTTCGTTGGTTCCTCTAGTATGGACTAGTAATCCTCGTGAGAAGAATGCTGAACCTCTGATAGCGGATATTTACGTTTCTGCATTACACTCATGGCACATCGGTACAAGCTCGAGTTAATGGGAATTGGTAAATTCTTGACCTTTTCAACTTCAGAATCATATATTTGGCATTGGAAGTTTATGCACGAACTTTATATTTTCAAATTAATTCATTTGTGCATGGATTTGGGCATTATGCCCTTTGTTGGTATTTTCAGTTAGAAATTAAGAAACTTTTTCTGCAAAGTCTTTCTAATGCTACCCTTGTGTCTTCAATGTGGAGGTTTGATTTCTGTTCTTCGTAGCTTTCGGGAGTTCAACTCTTAAGTTATGTAATTCTCACAATTTACCCGCATGTGTCCAATTCGGCTTACTCATTCAAAATCTTCAAGTCTTGGCTAACCAGCCCTGTTTTTACTGAATTTATGTGGTGTCTTTTTGTCTGCAATATATAAGTATGTTGATTAGAAGCTTGTTAGTTGCCTAAATCTGCTTGAAATTGATTTGTTGAAAATCTGACTTGAAATTTTTGTTCTTTGTCTAAAAAATGTTGATTTTATAATAATGAAGGAGCCAGGTATCCAAACACTTAAAATCTAGCCCTTTTAAGAATAAGAAAGGATTCAACATAATATTACTAAATAAATAAGCAGCAAGATAAATTTAAAGATGTTGTTATGTTGAACATCAAACGGTATCTAAATTATGTGCCCTAAATCTGCTTGAAATTGATTTTGTTGAAATTGTGACATGAAAATTTTGGTCTTTGTCTTAAAATGTTGATTTTATAATAACCAGCCATGTATCCAAACAGTTGAAATCTAGTCTTTGTAAGACTAAGAAAGGATTCAATATAATATTACTATTGCTATATAAATACGAACCTAGATAAATTTAAAGATGTTGTTTGTTGAACATCAAACCCTATTTCCTTCTAATCCGCAACCCCCAATACCCATCAAATCACTTATTTCCCCAGCAACAATCTCAGTTGTCGAGATTCGATTCGACGGCTGAGATCAAAATATTCTGTCAGCGCTTTGCTAAAATAAAATTAAAAAAAAATATTCTGTCTGCAATTAAAAAGCTGTTGGGTCGCCGGTTATCAAGTGGACAGGTCGCGGGTCAACATCATCAAAATAGTTGCATGAAACATCATAAATAACATAAAAACAGCAACTCGTATGATTGAACAATAGCTTCAGAGTTCGATTTTGTACACCATATTGAAAAAGTGGTGTACAAAATCTATTCTCTAATTGATCTAAAATAATAATGGGGCCCAATAAATTTATCCACAGTTCATTTGTCTCTCTCCTCTTCTCTAACCTGGGTACAAAATCGAACTCCACAAATGTTTTCTAACCAGCACCATCATTCATAAAAAGTCCTCCGTCCAACAACAACTCAAAAGACAAATTGAGACTGGAGAAAGCATATCTCCAATCACTTGCCCAGGTTGGATTCTTGCTCGTGAAGTATCGTCGCTCGTGATTTTCCGTCAATAGATGGTGGCGATTTGAGCCCGTGACGGGCCGTGCTAAACTCCGACGAATCGACATCCTAATTTGCGTATGCTCGCTGATACTGGTGGAATCAAGGTTGGGAACGAGCTGCCGGATGAATTATTGGCGTGTCGTCCACGGCATCTCCTTCAACCACCGCTGAGGAATTGTTCTTCAATAGCCAGATCTGAAGCTCTCCAAACACCAAGTGCATTTGTTTGGAAGAAATGAGGCTATGTAGGAAACCTATTTTGATGGCTGAATCGGGTGTTATATTTGATGTGGTCACCGACAAACAAAGGGGACCTTGTTTGGAAGAAGAGAGATACTGTGAGTCCAACTAATGTCTGGTTAGAAGAGGAGAAAGACAAATGAATTGTGGTTAAATTTGTTGGGTCCCATTATCTTGTTTGACTAATTACAAGAGAGGTTTTGTACAACAGTTTTTCAACGTGGTGTACAAAATCGAACTCCTTGAACAAACATAAGGAAACCACCTTGAACCATAAGAAAGCAAAAGTGATTGAACAAAATCAAACCAAACACTAGCTTTTACAAACATAAGAAAAACCAAAAAAACAGTAGCTTGGACCATCAAAAATAACAAAAACAGCAAAACCTGAGTCTCTAATCTTGTTCCACTAAAAAAAATAAACACATGTATATATAATGTCAGGGTCCGGGATCCAGGCCCACCCCGACAACGGGCAGGTCTGCCCTTCAGCCGTGTCCGGGTCGCTTGTCGAGACAGGGCAATTTTGTCATTCCTAGTAGCACCACAAAATTTATTTTTTAGTTTATCTACTCCGACCGAACCAGGTCGACACACGCCCATTTTGAGTTCAATAATGCTGTTTTGTTCTCAGCCGTCGGATCTAAAATGGGACGGCTGAGATCATTTGCTGGGAAAATAAGGGATTTGATGGGTATAGGGAGACCGGGGATAAAATTGTTTATCCATCCATTAACTATAATCCTTACCGATAGACATGTACTGGATCTATGAGAAGAGGGTGATGAAGTAGAGTGAAATGAACCCATTTTCATATTTGGCTAATTATTATGGATTCGGCAGTAACTCCGAGTTATACCCGAGCCCAATTTCATCAATCACAAGAGATTTATCACAAGTAATCTTCAACTAATTCCTCATAGCACCAAATAGTTCATGGTTTCCCTCAAAGGTAGCAAATACAAATCGTTGATTGAATTCATAGTTCAGTAGCAAAACATGTGCTTCACCAGATTCAGAAATCCAAAACAAGTTAACAGATTTAACACGTGGTTCAGTCTTCCCTCAATCTCCTTCTCTTGGACCAAATGTTCCAACTCCTGCAATATACAGAAAGGTAGTACGTGAGCTTCCCATGGGAATCTGAGTAGGAAACTCCACTATATTATGCCCATTGATTTACTCAAGCATCACGTAATTACAACTCATATATATTTCCGAGAAACACTACACAGCCCGAAATTCAGTCTGAAATTTAGACCAAATTAGGGCGAAAAGACTAAAATGACCTCCCCAAAAAGTGCTGCTGTGCGAAGTGGGAGGGTTTTTTTGGTCTTTTCACCCGAATTCGGTCTGAATTTCAGACCGAATTTGGGTTGTGTAGCACGGCTCTATCTTTCCTATTCACAATGGTCTACTTAATGCATGACACAAAGACTGAACCCAACTACCAAAGTACTACTCTACGGGGGAGGTGATCCCCTTTGAGAGGCGGCCAGCAACTCCTCCCGAGGGCTATTTTTTCTCACCCCTTATTCCCACGAATTGTTCACGTATTGTGCATATTAAGTGGGCCCTACGGAGCACAGTAAGAGGGTGTGAACTATTCGTGGGAAAAAGGAGTGGGAAATACCATTTGTGTGGTAACAGCAAGTCACTGATTAAAACATACTGGTCATCCACCACACCACCACGCAGGAAATTAAGCTTATAAAATCCAACTGAGCACCAACAATATAATAACCAAGCTAAATACACATTCTGAATGGCTTAAACATCAACAACCGGTGAATCTTTTCCCCGTGTTCAAGCAACTATAACGTGTGATGCTGAGATTTGAAATAAAGCTGCCCAGAACATCAGTATTTTTCTTTAAAACAAAAACTGTGACCGTGATAACATCTGAGTTCCAGGCCCAGGGGTTGACAGCACCCTCGACCTACCTGCCTGATAACACTCTTCCAATTTTTAGACAAAAATAGTGATAGGGTGCAAGGGACATTTTTTAGAAAAGATTCAATTCACTACTCTGTGTTATCCTCATATCAGTATGTCAGGGATACCGAGATTGACGGACATCCCTTTCCAAGATTTGTCCTCACGTACCAGTGACGGACCAAAGGACAACAACCAGGAGAGAAGAATTCAACGGACTAGAAGACAGAAGACTGATACATCAGAAAGAACCGTTGCTATGTGTTACCGTTGAACTATCCTTTATTTAAAGCATGAAGAATGTATTACAAGACTCACTTTTGGATTTGAATCAAAACGTTCTCTTTTGGTTACACTGGTTTAGATCTCCCAAGAGAGTTCTCGGGTTTGTTCTCCCTGTTATTGAGTACAACTATATCTATCCTATAATCGGCATCATAGGGCGCAGGAGGAAAACTCCGAGCTCTTCCCAGAAGCAGCAAGTCCAAGATATCACGCCTTCTCTCTTCGACAGCTCTTATTCGGGCCCAATCACTCGCCTTCAAGCACGAACCCGTGACAAGTTGGTATCAGAGCGACGAGTGATCTGCGAAGACGAAGCTATGACGGACCAGGTCAATCTACAACAAATTCTAGAAGCGGTGTTGGATACCCAGCGCCGGCAAGAAGCACAGGATGCCGTCACTGCCGGAATCCTATCCCAGTTACAGGAAATGAAACTCGCTATGAGCAAGGATCTCCCATCTGGGTCCAATTCGAAACATCCTCCTCCTCCAGGTCACGTTGAGCCCACAGATGCCCGCGGGTTGGACAATAAACGCAGAGAGCTCCGGAGTGACGAACCCTAGTATTCTAGGGATCTGGCATCTCAAGGTAAACGGGTAGTCAACGACGACTCCGACCCATTTCTAACCGATGAAGAATTTATCGAGGACCCTCCACACCTCTCCCCAGCCCAACGTCGAGCATTCCATCGCAACGGAGGCTCGGACTACTCAGAAGGTCGCTATGGGTATCATAATGACGATTACCGGGGAGACTTTTCCCGGAGGGACCATAACCACTACCTACGGCCCTTCAAATGGGATTTTCCAAGGTATGGTGAGCAGGAACTGGCGGAAAGTTGGATAAGTCGTTGCACCTCCTTTTTTGCACAGCAACGCATACCATATGAGGAATGGGTATTCATGGCAGCTTTCTATCTCGAGGGCAAAAGCAATTGTGGTGGAAATCCATAGATTTATCCTATCCCCACCTGAGTTGGGAAGAATTCTGCCGCTTATTCCGACGAGAATACTCGGTGGCCAGCCGTTCGGACCCCCTGGCTCAACTCGCCACTTTAAAGCAAACTGGTACAGTCGATGAATTAAATGAGCGCTGGCGTGAGATTGCTTCTAGCATCAATTACAAAATCCCAACGGATACAGCATTAACCATGTATTATGGGTCCCTCGATCAAAGTCTGGCCATTGATGTCGGCCTCAAGGAACCGAAAACCATCCACGATGCTATGCATTATGCCCGCCAGTATGAACGCAAAGCCTTAATCCTGGCCACATCTACATGGAAAAGTGTCTACCAACAGCATCCTCGGCGGGCCCTTTCGCCACCCGGGGCCCAGATAAGCCATTGGATCACAAGAAACTCACCCCGGCTGAAGTGAGCCAACGGAGAGCGCGAGGTCTATGCTTCCATTGCGACGACAAATGGTCCAAGGGCCACCACTGTAAGAAACTCTTTTGTATTGAACTCGTGCAGGATGAAGAGTCTGATAATGAAGACTGTCCAGAGATCTCCCTCAACGCACTGTCCGGACAGAGCTCGCACGACACTATGAAAGTTCAAGGCGAAATTAACAGGAACAAGCTCCTGCTCTTGCTGGATTCCGGAAGTAGCCACAACTTCCTCGATACATAGCTCGCTCTATCTTGGGGTCTTAGCCCTTCCCGGTCTCGACCAATTTCAGTCACAGTGGCGAATGGGGACCACATATCCAGCTCAGGCTACATTTTGCAGGTAAGCTTACAATTGGGAACAGGTCGTTTTAAACTGACATTTTACTTGATCTCTCTTGCAAGATTCGGAGCAGTACTTGGGGTAGGCTGGTTGCAGAGCTTAGGTGCCATTTTATGGAATTTCAGGGAGCTCCGGATGCAGTTTGAACATCAAGGACAAACGGTATCACTCCGAGGGATTCCAAAACTGTCGGGCCGGATGGAATTCGCAGCCATTCAACCCACTGATAGTCTTCAAGCCCTCCTCCAGGAATTTCACGAAGTATTCCAAGAGCCACAAACACTACCTCCGACTCGCAAATGTGATCACCAGATAGTGATCAAACAGGGGTCCAATCCGGTCAACTCTAGGCCTTACCAATACGCTCACGGCCAAAAAGATGAGATTGAAAATCAATGTGAAGAGCTGTTGAAAAAGGGCTGGATGAGGCCGTCCAATTCCCCATACAGCTCGCCTGTTCTATTAATCGGGAAACCGGATGGCACCTGGTGGATGTGTGTCGACTACCAAGCCCTAAACAGCATCACCATCAAGGATAAATTCCTGATACCCATTGTGGAAGAGCTCATGGAAGAGCTAGGAGGTGCCTGCTACTTTTCCAAACTGGATCTCCGTTCGGGGTATCACCAAGTCCGGATGAGTGCAGAATCAATTCCTTTCACTGCCTTCCAAACACATCGCGGCCACTACGAGTACCTGGTTATGCCATTTGGGTTAACCAATGCCCCGACAACCTTTCAAGCTTTAATGAATTCCATTTTCAAGCCTTATTTACGTAAATTTATACTGGTTTTCTTTGATGATATCTTTGTCTTCAGCAGAACCTGGTCAGATCACCTGGAGCATCTGAAACAAACGTTGAGCATCCTGACATACAACAATCTGGTGGTAAAAGCTTCTAAATGTGATTTCGCGGCGGAACGGATCACTTACTTGGGCCACATCATCTTGGCTCAAGGAGTAGCTGTGGATCCAGATAAAATCTCGGCAATGCTGGCATGGGACAAACCTGCTGATCTTCACGGTTTAAGAGCATTCCTGGGCCTGGCTGGATATTACCGCAGATTTGTGCACAATTATGGAACCATAGCATCACCCCTCTCCAACATGCTCAAAAAACATTCATTTAAATGGTCGGACGAAAGTGAAGATGCCTTTCACAAACTCAAGCAAGCCATGGCCGAAGCTCCTGTCCTAGCCATGCCAGACTTCGGAAAACCCTTTATCGTGGAATGCGACGCATCCAACTCAGGTATTGGTGCCGTTCTCTTGCAGGATCAGCATCCCGTGGCATACTTCAGCAGAAAGTTCGGACTTCGACATCAAGGCCTCCCTGCATACGAAAGGGAATTGATTGGGTTAGCACAAGCAATCCAACATTGGAAATCATA
>JAOYMZ010089272.1:0-10913 GCA_025802335.1 Pinguicula primuliflora
GATGTATTTTATTTATAATTTAACAATGTAATGAAGCATCTCTTTCACTTTGAAATCATAATTTTTGTGCGTCGTTTCATGTTCTGAGTTGATGGGATGGATTGGAATGGGAAGGACGATAATGAATTCCCATCGGGTTCATCACGATTGAATGAGATTGACGGGTCGAGTCATTCATGAAGGTTTTCTTTGACTGCTTCGTCATCATGGTTGGCGGTATACGAGGCGAACGACATCACCCGATATCGTCAAAGGCAGGTTCATTAGTGGCGTTGAGGTTATCTAGACTGAACCAACAGTCGTGATGCCGACAGTCGTGATTCCGACAGCTGTGATGCCGACAGCCGTGATGCCGACAGTCGTAATGCTGACAGTTGTGATACTCTCGATGACTGGAGTCGCCCGCGTGTATATTTGAGCAACTCTCGCCGGACGGACAGTTAGTTGTCCTATTTATCCCTACTATAATGACATATTGAAAGGCGATTCGAGTCGAGGTTGAAGGGTCGTTTTGTTCAATTTGGAAGGTTGTCCTTTCAACGGAGATGTGTAAGTGAAAAGTTTGCGACGATGGCATCCATGGCTTGAACTTTTAAACTCTAGATTTTTCACAATCGGAGATGATAAAGTAAAAAATCTTTCAGCAATATTGTGGGTAATTGTTCGATCAAAATCCACGTTCACGTCTGAGGATTTGTCGACCGACATGTTGAAGGAATCCAGCCGAGGTTTTCGATTGAAGGGTCCAAATTTTTAATTTTACAAGGAGGTTTTCATTTCAACGGAGATAGTTAGTGAAAAGTCTTCCGACGATTGACTAGATTAGAACGTATTAAGACGATTTAGTATTTTTTTTCTTTTAATACATTTTAAGTAAAAAAATAATAAAAAATTAAATTTCAAAATAGAATTATTGCGGTGATTACTTGTCCAATTATTCCCAAATTTTGCTCGTGCGTCATTAAATATCCAAAGGTATCAACCAAAATATTCCCACTTGGTTTTGAATGTTTTGAAGACTTCATTTTCATCTGTGTCATCCCTCACAATCAACGGCAGCATTGTCCAAGTCCTTCAACTTCTTACCCCCATTTTCATCTCAACTCAATGAACAGATCCATACAATCGTAAACAACACATAAAACTGGACACTATGGGTGGGTGCAAAAGAAGTCCTCACGCCAATTGGATTTGTTTTTGGCTTGAGGCATTTTTCTCAAGCCATGAATTCTTTTGCAATTTAATGTAAACGATATCGCAAACGAAACAGTACATAGATTTAAGTTGAAAACCAAAGTCTACAATCTCATTTAAGATGTAATATGGAACGAGTTCCCCCAAAAAAAAAAAAAAACCAAGAGTACTCAAGATGTGAACTAGTGAACTTCTCAGTCACCTTTGGTCACCAGAAGGAATCATGACATACAACCCATGTTCTTCGATTTGCCGTTCATGACTGGATACCCTCCGGAGGCCAGACTACTCCAATACCATATATTTTTTGCTCTCTCTCCTCTTGTATCTAATAGGGGAGGAGATCCCGAGATTCATGTCAACTGATATCATACTTTGTGCATTTGAACGTCAAGCCAATTATTTTGATGAATACTAGTTTCGTCGGTAATGACCAAGTAATTGGCTGTTATACGACGATCAAACGCACAAAGTATGATATCAATAGACATGAATCTCTGGATCTCCTCACCTGCTGCTATTAGATACAAGAGAACATTTACAGAAAAAAACTGTTATCGCCATATTGTTCTAGACAAGACATCCATGTCCATTCCCAATAGGAAAAATCTCCTCAAATCGTTGAACCCTAAAATACAAATGCAAATACATAAACCGAAACAAAAATATTATTTTGTAGTGTCCCACAATAGAAGCAGCAAAAAGCACAGTACAGAAAAAATACAATCAAACCATCCAACGAATTTTCACTAATCTAACATATATGTATATACAAGCATAATAGACAAACGTTTGCATACATACAGCGCTAACCCAACGAATCAATGTATATTGATCGAATTCAATTTGAAATCAAAAGAAGAACATAAAAACAAAGAAGGCATTAGCTTCAACCAAACAAAGCAACCGAAATTGAAGGGTCTCTTTTGATTGCGATTTTTACCCCCTCACCTTGTTGACCTGAAATCTTGTTCTTCCGCCGGAAGTCGAATGTGGGATTTCTAGCCGTAGGTCTAGGTGTACTGTATATACATGAATGAAGTTGTTGAAGTGTTTGTCCCACGCCTATTCGGAAATACTAGTTGTACTAGTTTATATAGGAATAGTGGGGATAATCTATCACCTTGATATCATGCACATTCCTGATATTTACCCCACGTGCACCCACACACGAGACCCGTATTTACGGGCTCGATTGACTCCAAGGCCCGGTGACCCGATTATGGGCCGGGCGGCCCGTGACCCGTACTTACGGACCGGGTCAGATTTCTAGTTGCTATCGGAGCCCAGGTTGAGGCCCGAATGTTTTCGCTGCGCTTATATGGTGTGCATGTTCAAGTCCGACAGGACTTGCCTAGTCGGACTTGAGGGGAAGTGTTGAAGTGTTTGTCCCACATCGATTGGAAAACACTAGTTGTACTAGTTTATATAGGAATAGTGGGGATAATCTATCACCTTGATATCATTGTTTTAATGATGACATCCACATTCCTGATATTTATCCACGTGCACCCACACACGAGACCCGTATTTATGGGCTCGATTGACTCCAAGGCCCGGTGACCCGATTATGGGCCGGACGGCCCGTAACCCGTACTTCCTGGCTGGGTCAGATTTCTAGCGAAGTAAGGATACGATCACTACATATTAATAGATAGACGATTTATTTATGGGCCAATGGGCGATAAATAAAGAAATGGATTTAGGTACCCATCATCACTACTTACACATATAAATTCAGGCTAATGGGCTAAAAAAATAGTTGGGTCATAATAAAGGCTGAGTAACTTGGTTCTAGATCACATTATTATTTATGACGTCATTTTCTACTAACTTGGTGTGGACTGTGTATATAGTTGGCAAAAAAATTTCTCCACACAACCAATGTCCTGATTAAAAATTTTGTATGTGTTGAATTTTGTTTGTAACCGGTCAAATCTATTTAACCCGCAAATTATAATCATTTGATTGTGGTGGTTGGACTGGACTTTGATCCAACGAGCACAAATAAAATTCGGCACATAAAAATTTTTAATTGGGACATATTATTTCGGATGAGAAAAATTTTGTTAGTTGCCAACCGATTAACTCAGCAAGAATAAGGATGACCAAAATGGCCACTTCCCCATACTCAAATTGATACCAGCAATTTATAAAGACAAAATTTAATTTATGATTTTAAAAATGTAATTTATTCCTTTATTATTTGTTAAAAATACAATTTATTCGCTGTGTTCATTTTTCTCACGTGAATTGACAGTGTTCTAATGTAAAATGGGTGAAAAATGTTGTTATACGCCTAATATCATTTTAAATATAAATTAGTAAATTATAAAATCAGAAAAATAAAAAGATAATATTTAAAAAGTAAAAATAAAAACTAAAAAGATGCAAAAAAATCTGTAAATAAACATATACGAAAAATTCATAAAACCTAAAAAAACAGTTATAAATTTAACAAATCCGTAAAATTGATTTTTAAAACAAATGTATCTCAAGACTCAAAATACTTTTTTTTCTCAAAATACTTTCACCATCAACTTATCAAAAATATTGTATGACTGTCATTTTTGCAGATTTTTTGTACTATTTAGCATGTGTTTTTTATTTAAATTTTTTTTTACAAAATATTTAAATTATTTTTATTCTTAAGTATTTCATGATGATCTTATATAATATATTATGCTTGTATTATCATTTTTTTTATCGATTTTTAAAATTTAAAATACTTGTATTTAAATATTTTTAGCAACATCATATTTAAATCTCATATTTTTGTTCTGTTTTTTTTCTTTCAAATTCATAATTTTTTTATTACTTTTAATTTTAATTTATTAATAAAAAGGTTTGTTTAGATATTTTTAAAAAAAAATGCAGATTTTTATTAATTTTTTATTTTTTACAGATTTAAAATACATTTTTTAGACTTTTTTAAATGAGAGTTTTTTAGTCTTGCTAAAACTTCTAAAAATTGAATTATTTATTGAAACCTACGTAAATGGGAGTTGGTCATGGTTATGACATATGGACATGGTCCGGACTTTGCAATGGGTTTAGGGTGTGTGCAGTGAGATACTCACTGCACATTATGCAGTGCCCATGTGGCACTGCAGGATTGGTGTGGCAGGGAGCCCGATGTTCAACACTTTTGCGTGGGCTTGCATACCAACCAATCCTGCAGTGCCACGTGGGCACTGCACCGTGCAGTCACTGCACACACCCTCTTCCTCTTTGCAATGCTTGAGAAATATTACAATTTTAAGTGAAACCGTCGTGGCAGGAAAAGCCGAAAAGAAGGGATATGAGCAAGGAACACAGCGTGTTGATGAGAAAAATCAAGATTTGGCTCACTGATGCTACGACCCTCCAACTAGGGTAGTGTTCACTTTGCCAGATATGTTTAGAAATCTGGCAGATATATATTAAACAAGAACAGACTGAGTTGTTCACTTTAACATATTCGTTTAGCGGGTCGTACAAATTTCATTAGGATGACCCGCATTTTTTAGCAGATTACAGTCATTGCTTCCTTATGAGATTGTAATTTGGTATGCCCTTTTATTTTTTTTTTAGGTTTATGCCCGCAAGCTCTTCCTCTTACCTCCTTCCTCCTGCCTCTTGCCTGCCTCATGCTCGCAAATTTGACGGAAAGGTGAGAGACTCCTTCTACTTCCTCTTTCGTTCTGCTCCCAAATTCGATTCTCGTGTTCCTCGTCAACACCAAGAGGAGCCTCAGGTAGAATTAGATAAAGTCTTTCATTTTTATGCCCTGATCTACTAAATTTTTAACGAATTAATGTCGTTGGTAGGCCTCTGAAAAAATTAGATGCTTATTTTGAAAAAACCCTGCACCAACAAATTTGATGGATTAACTCTTCATTAGGCCGTACCTTTCCTCTGGTGCTGTGAACAAGATTCCTTTTTTTAACTACATACTCGGTTTACCTTTTTTTTGTGTTCCGAAATTATTAATCATTTTTTTATGTTGGTCTCCAGTGTTGGTGTTCTTCATTCGTTTCGAGTGTCTTTTCATTTTCTGTTCATAATGGCAAAATTATCACTAGATGAACTCAACTTTTCAGCATAAATGTGGATGTTTATTATAATTTTGCTGCAGTGTGATTCTGCAGTGTGTTGCTGTTTTTTGTATGCCAAATTGCTCATAACTGTTCATTGTTCATTATTCAGTGTTCATTCTTCTTAAGCCTCCGTTAGTTTATTGTTCGTTGCTACAAATTGCTCTTCGTACCAGACTATGACAACTCGGGAATATTTCTGTTAAGGTTTGAATTTCCTTTTGTTAATTTCGGATAACTATTTGTTTTCTCTTTTACCATCAAACAGATTTTGAGAGTTTGTTGCAACTCTTTGCAGATTTTTTTAAGGGATAAGTAACTTCATATTGTTATTGAGATGGAATTTCGTTGATGCTGCTGTTCTGGGGTCTTCTTTTGAGTGGCAATATTTTTACAAGTCTCTGTACAAGCCGGTGGTACAATTTGTTTACCGTTTGGTCAGCCCCTGTTGTACTGAGTGGATTTGATATCCTAAAATTTAAATTTTAGAGACAATGGAATGATGATGATGATGTGGATGCAAAAAGTAAAATAGTTATTAATAGGGATAATTTAGTCAAATTGTATTTATTTCCCTTAACATAAGTATAAGTGAACAATAAGTACAAAAATATATCCTATATGATTTGAGATTTAAATCACTCCAAGTGAACAACAAATCAGATTCTAATATGATATATGGATATAATCGTAACTATCATAGTGAACACTACCTAAGTCAGTATCTTTCGGATTTGATTTTTGTTTACATTGAACGAGAGTTATATGCTTACCAAAAAAATGAGAATTATATAATGACAGTTGATTCGAATTCCGTTATCGAAGAATGTTATAGTATAAATGGTCCCCGTGAGCGATATATTTAGTCATTTTAGTGTTTAATTATCTAGTAACTTGATTTTGATTATGTTATGATATTTAATATTATATTAATATTTTATTATTTATCCCAAATCAAATATACCCAGTAAATTCCGTCCTTAGGCAGGGGCTGGGAAGGGTAAGATGTACGCAATCATACCCCCACCCCACAACAGGATGGAGAGATTGTTTCCGTGGAGACCCCAGCTCGGAAAAAAAAGAAAGAAAAAAATACAAATACAAATAAAAAAATACAACTAAAAATAATAGAATAATAGAAGGGGAGAAACAGTATAACTGAAATACCTACTTACTCCAACCATGCACTATGTACATACCGAAATAGATGGGTGCCTATGCAAATAACGATCAAACTAAATAACTAAATAACTATCAGTTTAGAGATCAATAAGCAAATAATTACTCTATATAGTCTTATGTATCTTTAACCGTAATATGACGTCTTCAACTCATCCTATTAGAAGTCATGTCCTCGGAGAGGTTTAATCCTACTAGATCTAACAAAATCTGCTCATCCCATGTCATCTTAGGTCTCCCCCGTCCTCGTCGACCTTCGACGTGTAATCCTTCGACTATTCTGACAGGATCGTCCAAACGCTTTCTGTGTACATGTCCAAACCATCGCAACCTTCCTTCTCTCAGTTTGACACTTATAGATGCGACACCTAGTGTATCTCTAAATACTCCATTTGGAATCTTGTCTAATCTCATGCGACCACATATCCACCTTAGCATCCGCATCTCCGCCACTTTAAATTTCCTCACATGTGAAAGATTCATAGCCCAACACTCTGACCCGTAGAGTAAACGCTGGCCCTACTATTAATTATCATTTTAAAATAAAGTTTATGATTTAGGATAAATAGAGTTTTGAGTTCATTATTTAAGATTTTAGTTTTTCGGTGGTGAAGCTACCGTAATATTAATTGTTGTTAAATAAAGTTTAGCATTTGGGGCTTTTAGAGTTTTAGATTCATCATGTAGGGTTTCAGTCGCCGCTGTAATATTGATTGTGAGTTTTAATAAATAATGTCGAAAACATATCAACTGATATCTCTAATTGAACCACACGATGCGCTGATAATTATGGTAGTGTCCGTTTCAGTGAACGATGAGCGATTTTTCGGATAAATTCTATTTTAAAAGCTATATTAAAGAGAATTAAAATTTAAATTAATATATAATAAATAAAATAAAAGAATAAAAATACAAAAGAGCACTACTCAAAAAATATCGGAAACGGATTGAGCAAAACTTCCGCAACTTCAAGAAAAAATAGAAATTTGAAAGACCAAAACGACAACAAAAAATTGCAATGATTAAAAAAAGGGTAAATCACTACAAATCTGGAATATTAGTTAGGACATGTAGCACTGCCCAATTTGTAAATACATGCAATGATGACAATTAATTTTACGAGAATTGATATGATACACGCTACGTGATGCACGGAAGATGTACTGATGTCATGTGCCAGAATGAGATTGGGTGACAAGTGAGCTACAATTTTAACACTTGGTTAGAACAGGTGCGCACGTCATCCATCATTAGTGGCGGCCGCCTAAGCGATTTGGGCCTGTTCGGCCTGTCTGTGTGGCCGATCAGGCATCCTAGGCGGTTATCCAGTGGATTTTTTTTAAAGAGAGAAAAATTATGCTGTACCTTGTGGCTTGGCGAGGTCGACCCACCTCCATACCCCGAATTAGAGGTCATGATTTGGGTCGCGTTAAATAGATCCGACCGAGCCTACCTACCATAATACCAGATTTGGGTAAGCATGTTCCGGACAAAATATTGATTAGGCTAGCCCGGCACGTTTACAAAATGGGCAGGTTGACCTATTTTTTTAGCGTGCCTGGTTTAGTTGAGTTTTTTAACCCATCAGTCCGGCCCGACATGTCTGTTTTTAATTAATTAAATTTAATAATTATTTTCATTTTCTATTCAAAAAATAAACTACATGAATTTAATTAAATTATTTTCTTTTTATCACGAATATTTTGAAAGTTATTTTTGAAATGCTTATTTAAGATTTATTTGTTGAATTGTTACTGATATATTTTTTATATTTAATTTTCTTTCATTATATAAATTTATTCGCTAGAATATATATTCAAACGAAATGAAAAAAATGAACTATAAAGCATAACAGTTAAGAACATGATTTTTCAATTTTGAAACGATTTACTAATAATATGTCTAAAATTTGATGGGGCTATTAATGATGATGCTCGATATTTAAAGATAAGGGCCACATAACTTATAAGTTTGTAAAAGTTCCGAAAAAATAGCATAAATAATAGTAATTATAAAATATTATTTTATTTACAAATATAACACATTTAAAAATATGTATTAAAATCATAAAATAGATCAATTTGGGTTTGTCATGTTGATACTGATGAGTTTGAAACCGATTTATATTTTTGGTGTGTGTGGTTAATCCAACATGTTTTCTTAACAGGTCAATGTATCCCGGCACACAATAGTAAAATAGGTGGACTGTGTTGAAAGTTTAGCCTATTAACCCATAAAAAATAGGTCGGACTAGCCCGACCTGCTTGTATAGTGACCTCTACCTAATAACATCAATGTGAAAGTGCATGGTAATTAAATAAATACTAATTTTGTGTTATTACAAGAAGATTAGTTTTCATCTTCGTCATAATCATCTCTATCATGACCCCATCTCACTCAAACTTTTTCTTCAATCATCACAGTCCGCTAATCATCTCACTCAAAATTTTCTTCATCCATCACAGACCACCCTCATAATGTTTGTTAGTTACCCTCCTCGGATTAGCTTCTATTAGTATAAGAAGTATAAACAGTCATTAACAAACCTATTCCACAAACATTCTAAATTAAAACAAACCAATTCCGTAAATTATCCACGCTTACAGAAAAAATCTATTCCATAAACATAAAGAACATTGATAACATTACAAAAATTATGTAATACTTAACAATAAATAAAATATCATTTTTCTTCACTTGAATATTTTCGTGCATCTCCTTTTTCTTGTCTAATTTTTTCTTATTTTATTGTATAAACTAGACGACTACAATTATTTTTTTTTAGCAAAGCGACGACTACAATTGTAGTCTTATATTTTTTGGTACTTAATTAATTGGTTTATATATTGTCTTGAGCCATTAATAAAAATTTAAGCTAAATCAATTTACTAATTTTTTTAATTTATAATGATTAAGTGGTGAACTGTATGGGTTGTCTAGGCGACCGTCTAGGCGGCTCAGACGGTCGCCTTATCGGCTTAGGTCGCCTAGACAAGTTGGGCGGCTGCTCAGGCAAGTTGGGAGACTACCCAGAAAAGGGGTTGGATCACTCAAGAGAGCTGGGTCGCCCAGCATGAGTGCCCAGCGCCCTATTCGTGGCTGTCACTCCTAGTCTAGCGCACCTAGAGGCAACTTTTAGAACAACTCTGCAAGCTGGTTAAGGGCTTAAACTCAACTCTGGTCACTCTGGCACCTAAAATATCTTCTCCCCAGAATATACATGATTTTCGTCTTATCTCGATGGTTGGGGCTGTTTACAAGATATTGAGTAAGCTACTAGCAGGAAGGTTGAGCAAAGTCATATCTCAGATTATTCCTAGAATTCAAACTGGGTTTATACCACGGAGGCATATACTGGACAACGTACTATTAACCAACGAAGTTCTGCATGATGCAAAGTCGAAAAAGAAACCATGTGCACTCTAAAAACTACATTTTCAAAAGGCTTTTGAGAGTGTCTCTTGGACTTATTTATGGGATCTGATGACTGATATGGGATTCAGCCATAAATGACTGTCTTGGATGAAAGAATGTGTGGAATCTGCCCACATGACAGTCACGGTAAACAGGAGCTCGTGCGGTGAATATAAAATCGGAAGGGGATTGCGGCAAGGTGACTCGTTGTCACCATTGCTCTTCGTAGTGGCAGCTACGGGCCTACATGAGTTATTAGCTAAGGCTAATGAACGAAATCTGGTGAGGGGATACAGGATAGGTGACAATGAACTTCCCATTACTCACCAACAGTTTGCAGACGATACACTCCTATTTACAAATGGCTCAGACATAGACATAAGAGGCATAAAGAAGCTGTTACAAATTTTTGAGATGATTTCTGGACTCAAGATTAACTACACAAAAAGCAAACTCTTCACAGTGAGATTAGATGCAGCAGCAAGTGTCAGACAGGCAGACATAATGAACTGCAAGACAGCCACCTTACCATTCACTTACTTGGGAGTGTAAATTGGAGCAAATCAACGTTTGGAGAGAACTTGGAAGCCTGTTCTAGACATTATGGAAAAAAGTCTATCGGGTTGGGATAAAAAGTACTTATCTCTGGGAGGCACAATCACTCTTGTGAAGTCAGTGCTTACATCTATACCACTCTACTACTTATCAATGTATAGAGCTCTAATGAAGATTCTGCGGAACATGGACAGGATTATGAGAAGATTTTTATGGGGAGAGGTTGTTGATGGTACTAGAAAAATTGCCTGGGTGAAATGGACTAAGGTCTGCTGTCCAAAGAGACAAGGAGGATTGGGTGTGAGATCACTAAAGCAACTGAATGCGACTCTTTTGGTGAAATGGGGATATCGGCTTCTGATGGAAAAAGATCAGCTTTGGATATATGTACTAAATGAGAAATATGGAGCCATATCACCTAAGGGTCCGTTTACTGCATGTGTTAGCATTTGATTACGAGCGTTATTGCAGTTTGTAACGCTCGTAATCAAACTG
>JAOYMZ010089283.1:0-10913 GCA_025802335.1 Pinguicula primuliflora
GCATGAAAAGAAATTCACAATGGCTCTGATACCATATTAAAACTCATATATGCAGCGAAAGTTTGAAGATATGTTGATTATACCAGCATTAACTCCAGGTTGAATTGGTGGGGAAGACGCCAATTGTACAAAAACATATGAGGAGTAAAAGTGGTGGCTAGGGATTGTTGGAATGAAATTGTGTATTCCACATGTATGAGGGTTTGCTGATCATCAACTATATATGTACATATAACAACTAAACTACTAATTACACTTTTTTTTTCTATATCTATATGAACATGAGTCTTTATCCTTACTTGGTGGTAAGAAAACGATTGCAGCATCTGTTCATCTTCACCAAAGAATGTGTCTTCTCATCCAACACCATTCTCAACCGCCGACAAAAAATTAGTAAATGTGCTTTGATAAAAGAAAAAAAAATTAGTAAATGTAGGAACACACGCTATAATATGCATATTTTATTTGATGTGTGTGTACAATAAAAAAATATAATAGCCAGTCAACCCATCCTTATACTTTCCCTTTGCAATTAATCCCCATTATACCGCAAAATTTCTTTCAGATCCCCAGCAAAAAAATAATAATAATTTTTTCCTTCAGCAATCGTTCCCAAATTTGCACAGACGATGCCATCTACAAAGAATCTCACAATTTGCCGGAGCAGACGAAATCCCGTTAGGGTTTATCACCCATCTAACTAACACCACGTTCTAAATCCACTTCCGCAGCATCCACGCGTATTCCCGGCGCCGCCGTTTTACCCCGTACCAATTTTCCCAACCAGCGTAAACCCTTCATTACCCGTATCCACGGCGTCTGTTTCTCCACCACGACGAGTTCGACCTTCGATCGGCATATGGGACACGTCGAGTGAGAACTGAACCATACATCAATACAATCAACGTGGAAAGCATGTTTACATTTAGGCAAGAGCCGTATTTTCTCCTTCTCTTCGAAAGACGATATGCAGACGACGCATTCCGCAGAGAATTGCGCCGCCGCGGTACCATCGGCGGGATGGATTACGGGGAGAGAATCGATGACCATTTGATCGAGTGGCCCGTCATGGGATGAGAGTACAGTGTCAGCGGCGTTATGAGAATGAGGAACGGGGTTACCTGTGCGCAGCAACAAGTGGAAGCAGACGTATAGTAGAATACCAAAGATGTATAGTAGAATACCAAGTATAGGGATGGAGACACCAATGACCCAAGTATAAAGTAGTACGAGTACAATGGAACTTTCGGTGACCATTCTATTCTTCTGAGAGGACACACTTGACAACCCCTGAATTTGCTCTGCTTCATAGACTATGAAAATTGAAACGGAACCCTAGTAATAATCGCATATATATAGTTGTCAACTCATGTACGCGCAATCCTAATCAGAATAGGATTCATAAATTGAAGTGTTCATATAGCTAAAAAACGATAAAACATTTTTCTTTAGTACTACCTTTTGTTTACCTTTTGTTTCAAAAGGCGATCGCCTATACATTGGATGGTCGTTATCTTCTCGTCACTTTCTCGAATACTGTTACTACCTAGTAATCCGGTGCCATTTTCTCATTTACCTCAGGTAGTAAAGTGAAGTCTTCTAGCAATTCTTTACGAATCTCTTCCGCTTCTTTTTCAGGTGACCAAGGTGGATACTCATTCGCCGGGTGAAAAGAAACTTGATCGTATCTTTAGCAAACACGGTTATTTCCTCCCCATTCAGGATGTACGTACATATACTGAAACCGAGTCAAAAAGATACTTCACTTGTTTACGAAATTATATGGCTATATGGGTCTAAAATTCCCCATCAAAATAGACGCGAAAGATACGTGAGGCGATTATCATGAGGAAGATTCAGTGAGAGTACCAGAAATATAATGCTTATAGTTGCCAAGAATGCTTGTAAGAACTCATCCACCATTTCTCGAGAACCTTCACCATCGGCCCTGCCTTCCCCTCCACCGCCCCCACCAGCACCACGCCCTGAACTTTTCCCACCACTACCTCCATCAGCGTAGTACTCTTGCTTCTGCATCTGCTCCTTCAGTAGATCCTCAATGGACTTATCCTTTCTAAACTTGTCCATGGCATTCCCAATAGCTTTCCATGGAGATGACTGAGTGGATATTAATATTGCGTTAGACCTCCTCTATGAAACAACAAGGGAGTTCTAATCCTAACAAAAATCTAAGCAATACCATGACAAAGATTTAACAGAGAGACAGACATTAACAGCTGAACCTATATCTTTTTAAGTTACCTCATTAACATTCTCTAACTTTCCTTCACCACCAAATAGACAAACGGTTGCAGCTCTCTGGTATCTAGATATAATGGGGTTTGCCCTCGGGCAATCCTCAGGCAGCTTTGGACTCAGGTAGGATACTGTGAACGAAGCATTTTCGTGTCGGAAAGTATTCCTTGGAAGCAAAGATGGTGCACAAGAAACCTGAAAGGTCGGCACACAAATTGAGCTCATCTCAACCAATAGATCACTTCACAGTCAGCTGGAATTTCCCTCACGGCAGAGCTGTGCATTTGTAAAACAATTTAGTTTTACTAAACAACTATTTTTTTTTTACCAGACATGACCAAGAGACTAAATTTCCCTTCAACCTTATATAATGAACAAAAGTCTGGGGAAGTTCAAGCAATAGCACAACATCAAACCTTGATTTATGCTCCATACAAGATCCTAGAATAGAACCCTTGTCTGTAAACTCACAGGTACAACTCTTCACGCAGAACTAACTCGAGATGAGCTAGAAGAAATTAACTAGCAATTCAACAATATCATGCAGTGAACGCGTGTTCTGTTCATCAAAACTAAGGCGTAATTAGGTTAAAATTAAAGTAATCAAATACTGCTCGGATTGCTGCAAGGGACATGGCTTTCACCCGTGATTACCAATAACATGAAACCGGGTTAAACGAAGCAACGATTTCAAGAGGGAAACCCTACATTCGACAGAGACTAAATCAAAAAATTAATTTCTTCAGAAATATCCCAACCCATTTCCCACCATTGAAGAAACAGAATCCACTTACCAAGAAATTTCTCCCAGTCGTGCTACTCTGTTCTTCGTCCGACCCGCGCCTGCGCTGCGGTGCACTTCACCAGTATCTTTTTCTGAGTTATTTTGCTACGTCTCTCCCTGCCTTCTTCCTCGTATCTATACTGAATCTTGCGACGGTCTCCCGCCGCCAGCAGCGTCCGTCGTGCAGGATGAGCGAGTGAGAGCGACCGAGTTCTCAGAACTGCCAAGCCAAAGACGGCGTCGTTCGCAATGACTCGGATCGAGATAGATGGAATATTCTCTTCTGAAAACCAGAGCCCAATTAATAGGCCCATCTCCAACTGGGCTAGGCTTGAGATAACTGTACGACGTCGTTTTCTTGACGGCGAATGATGAGGCTCAGGTCAAGGTCATTCCCATCCGGAAGCTCTGATCTGGCAAAGTTAATCTCAGTCCGTGCGTGCGTGATCCACCACCAAGAATTTCTGCATATAATCTTTACCGTTGTCTCCGTCAAGGAAATTCCAGAAAATCGGTTTCGATAACTCGAGGCTCGGAAGCTGTTGAGAGCAGGATGAGCGCCGGCGGAAGATTTTACTGGGTTCGAAATCGCGTAGGAGAATTCAAATCAAAGGGAATTGCCGTTGCTTTCGTGTGGGTTTCGATCAGTGATGTTCAGTTGAAGGGATTCATCGACCTCTGTTTTTCTATTGGATGGAACTGTCTCGTTTGCCGCTCTGATTTTCTCAATCCGTACGCATTTTCTGCTGTAATTTCTCTTTTCGGTATTTGTGTCTGTGGTCTGTTTCTGGTGATTGTGATTGAGTTGGGTATTTCGACTGGGTGAAGCTGTAGTAGAAGTGTAGCTTATTGAAGTTCATTCAAGGGCTTGGACGGTTTGTTTTAATTAGTTTGTTTCCTATTCTCCTGCAGGTTTATTCCAGAGAGAGCTGCATCTCTAGGGTTTTCAATCATTCGGGAGATTGTTAAGGTCAGGTTTCGTTTTTCAAGCCATTTTGGTCTGGCTGCTCGAGATTACGTGAATATAGAGGAAATGTTTTATTGCTTTTATAAGGGATTTTGAAATGTCTCTTGAATTTATCATTATGTTCTGATAGAAAGATTAAAACTTTGATGGCACCGTGTTCCTTCTTTTCTCCTCAGTTTGTAGATGCAAGTTGAACTTGCAACTGTTGGTTGTCTATTTCTTATTACGTGTTTTTTTCTTATGTATATGAAGGAGCTTAGATGTGGGCTATGTCCTGTGGTTCTTGCATCCTTTTCTGGTGGATCTAAAGCTTGCATGTATAAGGTTCTTCAGGTAATATAATGAACATAGATCATGTTAGTACTGTATATCATGCTTCCTATGATATGTTAATGCATGCCATTCGGAGGTAGGCGTAGTCTGTTTTGTGTAAACCTTTTGCCCTTTTTTGTTGCGTGCAGATCATTGATGGGTGTTCTGAAGTGGAGCTCAATCAGGTATTTGGTCCTCAGTGTTCTTTATTGTGTTCTAATGGTTTCTAGATCTTCACCAGTGGCTCTTTGTTATACAGGATGAAGGTAGATTGGTGGCAAGCTGCATCTCAGGGCAGATCTATGATTCTGATCCGATCGATTTTTATACCGATTGGGGTGCTCGACTTGGGTTACACCTACCTATCTTCAAAGTGCCTGGTTCAACAAAGCTAGCATCATTGTTTGCGAAGAGTTTGGATGCTTTATTCATCACCAACTTCCAATCTCAACAGCAAGAATATTGGCAGACACTTTATTCTTCAGTCGTATGTCTCAACTGATCTGGATTCTGTGAATGATATCATCTTCTTCCATTTTTCTTGTTTATGTTCTATTGTGGTCCCCAGTAAGCTATGGCTTGCTTTTTGACTCATATCCCTTTTGTTTTTCAGAGTTTAGCCGCTCCTTTTCTTGTTGTGTGTTCAGAGAATGATGATGCAGCTGCTTGTTCAGTGTTCGGCAACTTTGCGCAACATCTACAGGATTTGGGTGGTAATGCCAAGTTGGTGAAGTATGCTGCCTCTGGAAATCAAGGTTAGCATCAGATCTTACCGTTTTTTGTACTCAATCTTGTGTCTTTCCTTGATAACCACTGTTTTCACCCCTTGAAATATGTTTGATCAATGTTCTGCTTCTGCATTCGAAACAGGTCGTCTCGCACACCAGTCGGTAAATTACACCACTGTCATAACAGAGATGCTTGAGCAGTCCATTTCTTCATTCTGTGGAAAAATTCAGCAACTTCAGGAAAAGTCTCACATTTATGATATGCATGATGAGATATCTTACTTGACGTGTGACCTACAGAACGCAGCTATAGACTCTAACCAGAGCTTTAGAAGAGTTGCAGCTGGCCCAAGCGACCACTTCTTCCTTCCAAGTTCATCAGCGTATCAAAAAGACAGAGAGCCGGGTTCTGTACATGAGGAACGGAGAGAGTGGTCACCTCCTCGGTCAACCCCCTGTGTGAATGCAAACAGCGTCCTTGGCCAAATACTCTTTGATGTGTGTGTCCCTAAGAATGTTGAGGGGTGGGACATAAAATTCTTAGGGTCCGTGAAGGGAGAGCCATTTCCATCTGTCCGTAAGAGGTCGTCGCCCTTCCGTTCCATTAAACACAGATCGAGATTATAAGTACATGCAGAGCTACTACAGATCGTCGTCGTCTCACAGATTGTTGGATCTCATCAGTAAGTTTTGACTGCTGAAATACTAAGGAATTTGGAGAATGGGATGAAACCAATTCGTCGGGTCAATTTTGACGGAGGGTCAGGTGGAGATGACAACAGTGATATCAAGTCTGGATAGAATGGCAACCACAAAAGCGGTTCGCAGTGAGGTAACTAATCTTCCTCTGCGTTACGATTATATTGTATGTTTGTATGTACTACTGTAGAATTTTAGTGTTGGGAAAACTGAGAACAAACGATATAATCTGTGTGAATACTGATATGTACATACAAAGAGATGAACAAGGAAAGCTTGCTGACTTACTAATTTTTTATTTTTTTTGCTGGCTGACTTATTGTTTAACACATCTTTTTTACCTTTCAAAAGACTCCACTATAATGCACAGGATGTGCACAAAACCGAGCGCAATGGATTTGATTCACGTACATTAGTGATTTGACCTTTTTCAATTCAAAACCCTAAATATTTGAAGGGTATGACCTGATTTTCAGTTTATGCTGCACTTAGGTTCAAGGTATATAATTTATTCTTATAAAAGTTGACCTTTAAACATGAACATAGTTCAAACAATCTCAAGATTCTCTGTAGTGTCAAATTATTAGCCTAAATGTCGTTCTCAAATAGAATGGTATCATCACCAAATTAGTTGATGAGTGGCCAAAACAGGGCGGAGCAACGATGCTCCTGATCTTCGTTTATTCTGATCCCCCGGCCTTCTTGCAGACCACGAACCCGGCTTCCGTGTTGACGTTCGTTAGTTAGCACGTCCATCGGCGGCACTAAAAACTCGGCGAACTTCCAGTTCATGCCACCTTAAGTTTGTCATTTGCGGGATGTGCGTCGTGCTTTTCTATTGGATCTTGGCTTCGGCTTGACTTGTATAAAAAAGAAGCATCTTATCCAATCTAATATCCCTCAAGCAAATTCAGATCTATAGAACGCTTCTAAAAATAGGAGACAACGAAGCCCTTCATCTTCCGGGAGTGCTACATGAACTGGAAGCTTAATAAAAAGAAGCATCTTATCCAATCTAATAGCCTTTTTTTTTTGAAAAGGCAAAAAAAAAAGGTCATTTTTTATTAAAAAAATATCTGAACCCTAATAAAAAAAATAGTGATTAATATTATGCCAGCGAACTATCCTAAACCCTAAACTATCCTATATACTCTAAAATTTATAGACTCTAAATAAAACCTAAATCCTAAATAAACCTTAAACCCTAATAACCATAAACCTTAATAAAAATGGTAATTAATATTACGGCGGCTTCGCCGGTTAAAAAATAAAACCCTACCTTATAAACCCTAATATCGACATAAACCCTAAACCCTAAAATCTATAGAGCCTAAACCCTAAATAAACCCTAAACTCTAAATAAACTCTAAACTTTAAATAAACCCAAAACCCTAAAATAATCCTAAACTCTAATAAAAATGGTGATTAATATTATGGCGGCTTCACCGTCGAAAAATAAAACTCTAACCTATAAACCCTAAAATCTATAGACCCTAAACCCTAAATGAACCCTAAATCATAAATAAACTCTAAATCCTAAAATAATTCTAAACCCTACCAATATACCAGAAATGAAGGTCAGAGTCGGTTGAACATTAGAATTATTCGTTTTCTTTATTTTTAAATTAAAATTCCTATTTTAATGACGAAAATAAATTAATTAAGCATTGATGCATACCTGTATGGACAGCTAGCATTTTCCTTTATCTTAATCCTCCACCCAAATAACTCAACATAAGTGCTTCCATTCACCATGACGGCATATACACTGATAATACACAAACTTTCATCCATTGCACCCATTTTTCATTAAATTTCATTGATAGTGGTAAGTCACCGGACAAAGAGTAGATATATAGAGATTAAATGGCAAAGGTGTGAACTCTGCAACAAGGGTACAGTAACAAATTAATTCATGCAGTAAGCAGTTAGCTTCGAATCCAATGCAAGGGGGTAGTAGATTTCTCATTTCATTGCTCTGGAATAATTGAATATTGATCAGTCGCAACATACAAAGCTATTTTAGTTTGCAAATGATGTATTCTACGTTTCTTTGTTTGTGAGGAATGTACTCTCCAGAAACTGGACAGTAGATTACGAGCATACGCTCTTACATCCTAAATTCTAATACTGGTTATCCACTGTTGATGTCAGGATTTAAAACATCTTAATAACTAAGTAATCTAATCCTGGCGACAGTGGATTGTCAGGATTAAAATTCGGAATGTAAGAAAGCGTGTATGGGATATAGCGTCCGGCATTTGAAAATTTTCGCTCTTAAGTCGACTATTCAACTATTATAAACATATTTTAGTATGAATTATTTGAACGTGCATCTATTGCCAATATGAAACCAAAAATATGAACAAATGCAGACTCTGATCCGACAGATTTCATGTCAAAATCACAAGCAAGAAGATAAAACTTGAGTAATGTGAATTATTTGAAGGCAACCCTCTTTGGCCATATAAATACAAGCACAATCTGCTCTTGATTCTCACAACTCCAGAGAGAAAACCAACTCCCACCACTCATCCAAATATGTCATCCAAATCTGTAACCGCAGCTCCTTATCTGCCCGATCCTAATGAAGTACCAGCAAGCACAGTCGTGACTGATTCCAGTTGTATCAATCGCAAGAGTTTTCCTAAAGGTTTTGTTTTTGGAACTGGTACTTCTGCTTACCAGGTTTGTCATAAAAAATCACCAGATAAATATATTATAGCATCATCTACTTACATTATTGTAACGGACAACTGAGATTTTTGTTCCTTATTTTCAGCATGAAGGAGGAGCGACAAAAGGAGGTCGAGGCCAGAGTACATGGGATAATTTCACCTTGAGGAACCCTGGTATCTTGATTACATATATGTTGTACGTAATAATTTTGTAGCAGGAGCTGTACAAAAAAAAGCTTTTTTGTTTTGTGGGTTGTAAGGAGCCATAGTGGATGGATCCAATGGAAATGTAGCTGTGGATATGTATTCCAAGTATGAGGTAAACCAGAGCCTCCTGCACCTTTGAAAATGTTGTTGTTTTGATATGTATTTTTCATTCCAAGCTATGTTCGAGATGATGGTTACCTAGGCTGCTTAGGGGCTAGCCAATCGTGCTCTGCCCTTCCCAAATGTCACGTAAATATTCCTTTAGGCCGCTTTTAAGGGCACTTAGACGCCTTAGGGTGTTGGGAGGCCTCTAACAACGGCTTTTAGAACACTGATTCCAAGTATGTGTTTTTCAGGAAGATATTAAGATGATGAAGAGCATGGGGTTTGATGCCTACAGATTCTCCATTTCTTGGCCAAGACTTTTGCCGGGTAGTAAAACTTCAGAAACCATGTTTTTTCTTATAGAGAAATGCTGTGTGTACTACACAAACAGAATTTTTGGACCGAATTGGGGTGAAAGGACGAAAATACCCCAGGCCCAAACAGTGTTGCTGTGCTAATTAGGGGGCAATTTAGTCAATTCACTCATTTTCGGTTTCCTTATAGTACGCGTAGCATCACTCTTTTTCTTATTAGCAGAAACATTCTGGTGACTGTCAAAAGTGTTGTTGCACTTGCATTAGGTGGAAGGCTTTGCCTCGGAGTTAACAAAGAAGGAATAGACTTTTACAACAAGATCATCGACACCCTCATCGCAAATGGTACATTACATCCATTCCAACATCTTTATTCATCACATTAGACACATTCATTGTTAACATAAAATTCATAACCAGATCTTGTACCTTATGTGACACTATTTCACTGGGATCTTCCTCAATCCTTGGAGCAAGAATATGGAGGCTTCCTAAGCAAGAACATAGTGTAAGCATCTCGTATTGTAATGCGGTTATGTGGGAATATTTCTCCTAAACGAGATCATAGTAGAAATTTGAAACATATCTGATCCAGTGGGTTCGTACCCGTACATCTGTGTGCACGTGAGCCAATATATAATGAATGTAATTTTACACTCTTAAATGTCAAGATAAGCAATAGAGTGAAGCACCACAATATCGTGATATATTAGTCAATTTTTCCTTTTCTAAGACATTTTTTACTCTAACAATCATCTGTTGTGCAGGAGCGATTTCCAGGAGTTTGCAGAGTTGTGCTTCTGGGCATTCGGTGATCGAGTGAAGACATGGATTACACTGAACGAGCCATGGACGTACTGTGTTAATGGATACGTGAACTACACATTTGCACCCAGTAAAGGCCTTCATGAGGATGATTTGAAAAGCCTTGGCCTGAATCTAAATTCAAGCACCATCAAACCTGGAAAGAATCATATACCCCATAGAACTGTGGGTGACCTGAAACTAATCATGAAAAGGGATCAAACCAACTGTTCTAATGGTAGAAACCCTGCTAAGGATCCATACACTGTGGCAAGAAATCTGCTCCTTGCACACGCAGCCGCAGTGCAGACTTATAGGGACAACTTTCAGGTTAGCATAATTCCAAGTTTTACTAGTGTTCGAAAAAAGGGCTGGGCGGTCTGGACATGTCTAGCGCCTAGGCGCCTCGCCTAAACGGTGCTTAGGCTGCATTCGCGCAGGGCGGAGGGCGATCACTTAGTGCTTAGACGGGCTAGACGACCGTCTTTTGGAACAGCAACTTACTAATTCTTCAATGAATTCAATGTGGTTTGCATTTTCATAAACTCAGCAGCATCAAAAAGGGAACATTGGTATCACCCTTGTGTGCCACTGGTTTGAACCCAAGACTACTACGTGTAAAGAAGATAAGGCTGCTGCCAAAAGAGCCTTGGACTTCATGATTGGCTGGTAAGCCAGTCTGTTACCAACAGAGAAGTTCATCTAATTGGAAACTCACACATCTTCCTATTTAAGTTGTTCACACGCGTATCTGCGCACACGAGGCTCGAGTCCGGATCAGGACCGAGTCCATTTTCTAACAACACACACTAATCCTTACCATTGTTTAAGGTTCTTGGAGCCAGTCTTGGCTGGGAAGTGGCCTGACAATATGATAAACCTCATTCCTCCTGGAAATATTGTGCCTTTCTCTTGTGATGAATCCAATCTGTTGAAAGGTTCCATTGATTTCCTGGGTTTGAACTATTACACAGCTATGTATGCATTCAATGATCCATGTCCAACTGCCAAGATTGGATACTACAAAGATCAGCAAGTGGCCTTCACCAGTAAGTTTGC